>CM060338.1:877269-879769 GCA_030674155.1 Stramonita haemastoma
ACCATGTCTTTCATCTGTAGCTTGAGTTCCCATTCAGTCTCTAGAGAACACCCAGCAGAGAGCACAGGCACACCAGCACTACTGTGATGATCCGTACAGCCACTCTGTGATAGAGAATATCAGTCATCATCATTATCACATTATCTTCATTATCATCATTATCTCTATAGACACACGCCCAGCAGAGAGCACAGGCACACCAGCACTATGTGATGATGACCGCACAGCCACTCTGTGTACAGACATATTATTATCATCATTATCTTCATTATCATCATTATCTCTATAGACACACGCCCAGCAGAGAGCACAGGCACACCAGCACTACTGTGATGATGCCGACAGCCACTCTGTGTACAGACATATCATTATCATCATTATCTTCATTATCATCATTATCTCTATAGACACACGCCCAGCAGAGACCCACAGGCACACCAGCACTACTGTGATGATGCCGTACAGCCACTCTGTGTACAGACATATCATTATCATCATTATCTTCATTATCATCATTATCTCTATAGACACACGCCCAGCAGAGAGCACAGGCACACCAGCACTACAGTGATGATGCCGTACAGCCACTCTGGTGAACATCAATAACGTAAAATAGTCATCATCATCATCATCAACATCATTGTTATCATCGTTGTCGACACACACACACCCCAGCAGAGAACAGGCACATCACCAGCACTGTGATGTTCCCGTACAGCCATTCTTGTGAACAATAATGCGGTAAAATAGTCATCATTGTCATTATCTTCATTATCATCATTATCTCTACAGACAAACCAGCAGCACTGTGATATTCCCGTACAGCCATTCTTGTGAACAATAATGCGGTAAAATAGTCATCATTGTCATTATCTTCATTATTCTCAAAGCTATATCCTACAACAACAACAAACATCAGAACACTAAACCTCAGCACCAAGCATGTGATGTTCCCGTACAGCCATTCTTGTGAACAATAATGCGGTAAAATAGTCATCATTGTCATTATCTTCATTATCATCATTATCTCTACAGGCACATCACCAGCACTGTGATGTTCCCGTACAGCCATTCTTGTGAACAATAATGCGGTAAAATAGTCATCATTGTCATCATCTTCATTATCATCATTATCTCTACAGACACACCACCAGCAATGTGGTGATCCCGTACAGCCACTGTATATATAGCAACACCATACAGGGGTCATTGTCATTATCATCATCGTCATCATTATCTCTATAGGCACACCACCAGCACCGTGATTATCCCGTACAGCCACTCTGGTGTCAGTATCATCGTTGTCGTCATCATCATAATCATCATCATCACATTATGACTATCATCATCCTCATCACCACTATCACCGTCAGAATCAACAGCAGCAGCAGCAGGTGTGTGTGTGTGTGCATGCGTGCGCGCGTGCGTGCATGCATGTACGTGCGTACATGCTTGCATGTGCGAACGTGCGCGCACGCGTGCGTGCGTACGTGCGTGCGTGTGTATGTTTGTGCGTGCGTGCGTGCGTGCGTGCGTGTGAATGTGTGCGCGCGCGCGCGCGCGCGGTGTGTGGTGCGTGCGTGCGTGCGCGCGCGCGCGTATGTGTGTGTGTGCTTATGCCTGGGTGTCATCTATAATTACGTTCTGTAAGTGCACACATATACACATCCTGTGCATGAACATGCACGCACGTATCGCGAACGCGACAACCAAGCAGTGCACGCACAAAACATTTTAGCCAAAGGCTGCATTAGCATAATTTTATGATAATTATATCTCAGTCGTCAGAGCGCTCGATTTCCCCTTGCCAAGGTCAAGCAGCGTGGAGCGTGGTTGCCAACTGGATGGGTGACCGTTTGCGCGCCTTGGCTACAGTACAGTCCCCCCAGTTCACCCAGCTGTCAATGAGTACCTGCCCTCTTTAGGGTCAGGGAAGGTAAAGCAGCGAGGGAGAGGAGATGGGCGCCTCCCTCAATATGCTGGCCCCTAGAGAAGCTGAGGTCTCTGACGCCTCGCTCCCCTACGACCGCACAGGTTATGGGACACCTTTATCTTATATAAATTTTGACCGTAGGAGGCACTCACTGTAGGAAGAGGCTTCATCCTTGTGTGTGTCCTTCGTCACACACTGCCCGTAGAGCTTCTGGTATAGCAGTGCCGGTGACAGCTGAGCTAACTGATCCGGCGTCAGAGTTTTGCCCAGGTCAAAAATAGCGCTCATCTCAGCCGGCGAATAGCATTTCTGAAAACGATGGCAAGGGTCAGTCAGTAGTTGTTTTTTTTTTAATCCAAATATAGATTACTTTTCAAATGATACAAACATTTGCAATAAACCAAATAGATACTACATTCCAAACGATTAAAAATTTCCATATGAATTAATCGTACGACTTCATGTATTCTTGACACCTCTTCAGCCCCCCACCCCTCCCTTCCCTCCGCTTTCTACCACCACCACCACCACCACCACCAACACCATCACCACCAACACCACCATCAT
>CM060338.1:889769-892269 GCA_030674155.1 Stramonita haemastoma
TTGGAAATAATCCTAGCAACATCAGAAACCAACGGTTTTCGCGAAACTATATTCAATGGTTTCCTTTGAATTTCAATGCCATTTTCTTTATAAACTGAATTTAGAACTGAACATTGAAAAAGAATATGTTCACAAGATAGTGGTTCAGAACAGTAGCAAGTTACATTTCGAGAATATTTGGTCTTCCAGGAATTTAATGGCAACTTATAAATGATGTTAGAAATATGTCTTGGATATCCTAGTATTTCAAATTTCCCATGGAAGTTATTCTTATGTACATGATTTTCCAATAATGAATTAATTTCACGACATAATTTTTAAAGTTATACTAGGTCATCTTTTTTGCACCTTTATTTTTTGCAAGATTTTCTGCTTTTCAGTCCAGTATTTCGCGTGTGAGGAATCGCAAAAGTTCCAATACCTTTTATTATATACAATGTACAATATTATTCAATAATAAAAATTGTCCTACTTTGAGCTCCAATCTGTAAGCATACATCCTTCGAGTCAACCAAAGCGATGTGGAAAATGCAAAATAACTATTTTATAGTAATCAGAGCGATAAGTATGGCATAGAGCTCGGCGCTGAATATGGAGAAACCCTTTTGTTTGTTTGTTGTGTGTGTGTGTGTGTGTGTGTGTTGTGTGTGTGTTGTGTGTGTTGTGTGTGTGTGTGTGTGTGTGTGTGTGTGTGTGTGTGTGTGTGTGTGTGTGTTTAGTGTGTGTGTGTGTGTTAGTGTGTGTGTGTGTATGTGTGTGTGTGTGTCTGTCTGTGTATCTGTGTCTGTCACTCGTGTGCGTCTGTTTTGAGACGTGTTAAATCCCCCATTCATCATTAAAAAAAAAAAAAAAAACATAAACAAACATAAGGAACGACATGATGATACTCTTGTATTAATGCAAATACAGCTATAGACCAAGCTCACACAAAGCTTGATATTCATATAGACTATTAGTTTTCCAAATGTCCTCCTAACCCTCCTCTTCTAGTGTTCATTATAAAGGGCTATGATGAGGAAATGGCGGTAGCGTGGCTGAGTATCACCCCCTTTTAAATTGAAATGCTGTTCAAACAATTTTTTGTACTAACACTGCAAGTGTCTGTATCTCTCAGGCCCGGTTCACGACGCCGAAACGCCGCAAGAAGCATAGACTACATGTATACAAGCAGCCCTACTAATGTTCCAAAACCCGGCAAAGTGATCCTCAAAACAAAGCCTCTGATATTCTTTACCTGTAAAAGTTTACACGGTTTTGTTTTGTTTTATTGCAGAGGTTCAGTGCAGAGGTTGTAGCGGATAGAGTGGAGTGTCCTCCCAGTTTTAATTAATGAGAGTGGTGTTTAAACACTTCACCCATTCAACTCTCCACGTGTCAGTCTGTCTATCTCTCTCCTGAGCCTCTATGTTCACACCGACATGAGGTGAAAAGCAGACTGTATGTACCTTCAAAGTATCAGCACAGTGGCAATGTCATTAGACTGACGTTTTCACCACCTTTTAGGAAATTGGATTTCTACTTGCACTTTTTAATGTTATCTAATTTTTTTTTATACCATTAATGTCACAGTAACTTTCTATCTCTACTTATTTTGTTATTACTACTTGAAGTCACAGTAACTTTTCTATGACATCTACTTATTTTTTACTACCACTTTATGCCACAGTAGCTGTTCTAATGTTACCTACTTTTTTTTACTACCACTTGATGTCACAGCAGATTTCTCTGCGTGAAATACAGGCTGCTCTCGCCCCCCTCCGTGGAGAGCGTGTTGCCACAAAGTGCAGCGCCACCCATTATAACATTTTTTTCTCTTTCCTGTCTGCAACTGTATTCCTTTCCCTACCAGGTGGCTTTTTTCTACAGAATTTGGCCAGGGACAACGTTCTTATTGCCGGGGTTCTTTTACGTGCGCGAAATAATGGTGTGTAACACACGGGACCTCGCTTTATCGTCTCATGCCGAAAGACTAGCACCCACACCACCGCTCATGGTCAAATGGATGGGGGGAAGTTTCGGGCCCAAATGGGCCCCTCATCTTGGCTCCATCAGTAGAGTCCGTCCGAACTGGAATCTTGTCCTCTAGAAGTATAGTGACACGTGTGTGTGGAAGCGGAGGGTGGCAAATTGAAACCCGAATAAAGCCGAACGTAATCTTGTTGGCACAAGTAGTGGGTCTGGGGGTTATAGTAGGTGAGGGGTGTCTTTGGATGAGACCATAAACTGACATTCTCTGTGCCAGAAGAACTTAGGCGTTAAACAGGCTACACACAGGATTAATTTGACTGATTTTTTCTTATAGATAGATGATAGATAGATAGATAGATAGATAGATAGATAGATAGATAGATAGATAGATAGATAGATAGACTGATGATTGATGATTGATAGATTGATAAGAGATAGAACTAGAGAGATAAAGATAGAGATAGAAGATAGATAGATATAGATAGATAGATATAGATAGATAGATAGAAGAGATAGATAGAAGAAGATGGAT
>CM060338.1:907269-909769 GCA_030674155.1 Stramonita haemastoma
ACTTAGGCATAGGAAAAAAACTACTACTACTACTACTACTACTACTACTACTACTACTACTAATAATAATAATAATAATAATAATAATCCATGGAATTTGTATAGTGCTATACCTTGTGAAAACAAATCAAAGCGCTTAATTCAATTTAAAAAAAAAACTTAAATGTTGACGTCCTTACTATAGGGATTTTAGATCTTGACAGGTGTTGACACCGTATATAATAATAATAATAATAATAATGATAATAATAATAATAATAATAATAATCGTTTATAATAATATAATAATAATAATAATAATAATAATAATAATAATAATAATAATAATAACGGAATTTATATAGCACTATATTTTTAGAAAAACAAATCAAAGCGCTTCCATTAAATAAACTCTTACACATGCAACCATTGACCATTGAGAGTTTTAACAAAGTCAAATGTACAAAACTCACACACACACACCACACAACACACACACACACACACACACCACACAACACACACGCATAACACACACCACACACACCACACACACACACACACACAACACACACACATACACACACAGGTTTTTTTAATTAAAAAAAAAAAGATACTTAATTTTTTTTATAGATAGATGGCTTAATGAAAAAAACAAATTAATGCTTATTCAATGTACCATCTGGAAATAAAAATTTGATTTGATATGATTTGATTTGACACACTCACACACACACACACACACACACACACACACACACACACACACACACACACACACAACACACACATACACACACACAAACAAACAAACAAACAAACAAACAAACACGTAAAGGCTATACACTGTAATCCACTACTAGACGGAAGGTCAGTGACGGCAGTTTTTATGATGTGTTTGTACCGACTGCAGATGGACATCTATCTTGATAGAGGGAATTGGCAATATGCAAACACACTCCCTTACTTACAATCCATGAAGGTGATTCATACGGTGAACGTACTTCTGTTTGTGGAAATGTATCTTATATCTAGGTACACCTGCAAGCGTTCTCATACCTGTTACGCTCAGCACAGTCCAGTGTGTGTTGTGTGTGTGTGTGTGTGTGTGTGTGTGTGTGTGTGTGTGTGTGTGTCTGTGTGTCTGTGTGGCGCTGTACTTATGGTGAGGCACTCTCCCCGGGGAGAGCTGCCCAAATTTCACGCAGAGAATTCTGCTGTGACATAAAGTGGCATAAATAAACACACACACGCGCGCATGCACGTACACACAACACAACCACAAGTGTATAATTAAACACACCACACACACACACACACACACACACCACACACACACACTACACACACACACGTACGCACACATATAAACACACACCACCACGACGCACAGCACCACCACACACACACACACACACACACACACACACACACACACACACACTGTAAACACAAACAACAACAACAACATTGTTGCTAATATAGCAAACACGTAGACCCCCCCAGAGGGTAGGAAGAAGATTGACGTCACAGCGGTTGCCAGAAATAGCACATGCTTACGTGTAAAATTACGTCACTTTTCAGGTTGTCCTTTACTGTCAGTCCGTACAAACTCTCTCTCTCTCTCTCTCTCTCTCTCTCTCTCCTCTCTCTCTCTCTCTCCTCTCTCTCTCTCTCTCTCTCTCTCTCTAAATATAGTAGGCAGCCTAATTCTTTTCGACTCTGTTTACTCATGGCGTCAAGTCAGCATGAGGTTGTCCGTAGCCTCACTTTACATTTGTGTAAAGCTTTCAGAATAAGAGATATTATTGTTGTCGTAGGTCATATTTGTGTATCTGACTTCTTTTTTTTTTACAGTAATTTTTGTTGTTGTTTTTGGGGTTGTTGGTTTTGGTTTTTTTCCCTCACCAAAATACTAAGCAGCTCGGCAACCCCCCTTCATGTATGGGCCAATGGCCTTTTTGTGAATAAAGTTTTCGAGTTCGAGTTTCGAGTTCTTCTCTCTCTCTCTCCTCTCTCTCTCTCTCTTCTCTCCTCTCTCTCTCTCTCTCTCTCCTCTCTCTCTCTCTCTCCAAATGTTCTAGGGACCGTTTCGTAAAACTTCGTCTTGATGTGCTACCGATCAACTTCAACGGATCAGTTTTCAGAAGAACTTTCAACAAGGATACTGACTGACTACATGTGTATTTTGTGTAATGTATTGGAAAATGAGGAGCATTTTATAAAGAATTGTATTCTTTATGAAAATCTAAGGGGTAAATATTTAGACCCTATAGCTCAACCATATACAAATCTACTGAAATGCGGTCCTATTCCAGCTATACGCAGTTTATGAGTTTATATCTTTTTAATGCCTTATAATACTGCTAAAGGATTTTGTTGAGAGCTTGGGGATCTGACAAGGAGAATAGAATGGTTTAAAGTAGGTAACTGGTCTGAATTGCATGACGAAGGACCTAGTCCCTTTTTCATGCCTTGACAGCGTGAAAAAAGCCTCTCTCTCTCTCTCTCTCTCTCTCCT
>CM060338.1:914769-922718 GCA_030674155.1 Stramonita haemastoma
CTCTCTCTCTCTCCTCTCTCACTCTCTCTCTCTCTCTCTCTCTCTCTCTCTCCTCTCTGTGTCCCCTCTGTCTGTCTGTCTGTCTGTCTGTCCTGTCTGTCTGTCTGTCTGTCTGTCTGTCTGTCTGTCTGTCTCTCTCTCTCTCTCTCTCTCCCCTCTCTCTCTCTCTGTCTCAGTCTCTCTCTCTCTCAGTCTCTCTCTGTCTCTGTCTCTCTGTCTCTGTGTCTCTCTGTGTCTCTCTCTGTCTCTGTCTCTCTCTCTCTCTTGTATTGTGGCCCAAGGCCGGAGTACAATAAAAAAAATTTCAGTGTTCTCTCTCTCTCTCTCTCTCTCTCTCTCTCATCTCTCTCACCTCTCTTCTCTCTCACCTCTCTCTCTCTCTCCTCTCTCTCTCCTCTCTGTCTCTCTGTCTCTCTCTCGCTCTATATGTGGTATTGTGGCCCAAGGCCGGAGTACAATAAAAAATGTTCAGTCTCTCTCTCTCTCTCTCTCTCTCTCGTCTCTCCTCTCTCTCTCTCTCTCTCTCTCTCTCCTCTCACACACACACACACACACACACACGCACGCACGCACGCACGCACGCACGCACGCACACACACACGCATACACGCGCACACACACACACAGAGTTTTCTTTAAACCTCTTTTCGACAAGTGCCCCCTTTCTTTCTTTCTTTCTTTCTTTCTTTCTTTCTATCATCTTTCAATACAAGTCCCATGCACACTTCTAAGCAGGGCTGAACATCATCGGTTTTTGTTATTGTTGTTGTTGTTCTTCTTCTTCTTCTTTTATGTCTGTGAAAAGGGAAGGAGGTTGTGTCGATGTCATTAATGGCGTTCGTGCGTTTTTATTTAATTATTTATCTTTACTTTTATATCGAGGATAATGGAATAAGCACCCGTGTGTTTTTTTTCATCCAGTCCCCGTGTGTTTGTAGTTTTGTAAATCTTGTCATCTGTTCCCACCGGCACACAATAGCCTACTCTTACGAAAAGCGGAACAGATTTAACGTGTGCGCAAGATGTTCCGCGTGCGTTCGCACACGGGCCTCGGTTTATAGTCTCATCCGAAGGACTTTCGGTGAGAGTGGAATCTGCACTGATGTTAACTCCAGGGCCGGGGAAAAGTCCCCTCAAACGGGAATTGAACCCGGGTCGTCAAATTGCCAGCGCAATGTTCTGACCACTAAGCTATCCTGTCCCCCAGTGTGAGTGAATGAGTGAATGAGAGAGAGAGAGAGAGAGAGAGAGAGAGAGAGAGAGAGAGAGAGAGAGAGAGAGAGAGAGAGAGAGAGAGAGAGAGAGAGAGAGAGAGAGAGAGAGAGAGTGTGTGTTTTTTTTGTTTTGTTTTTGTGTGTGGGTGTGTGTGCGCACGCGCATATTAACATAAGATATATTCATATAAATATCTGTATTATGATATATGAACTGCATCATTTTTAAGACTACCTCCCTTCAGCTAGCTCTACTTCACGTTAGACTGACAGCAACAGAAAAGCAGCAAAGAACATAAGCTTCAATACCACGGCGCCACCTGCCGCCGCCACCATGGCAAGGGGAGATGATCTGCATCCAGACTAAAGCCTCATTCACTAACTGAGAGGGCTGTGCGCTGCGCTCTCGCCAACAATAGCATGGCCCACAGTATGCAATGATCAGCATTGTTCTGCATTGTCCTGCCCTATCCTGCGCTCATAATTTCATTGCCTGATGCCTATATGTCAGGCTTGCTTCAGAGACTTGGTGAAAGGACGGTTTGAAAAGAAAATGATAATAAACGAAGGTGAGACTGAGAGAGACAGACAGACAGACAGAGATAATCAGTGGGAGACAGAGTGAATGAGAGAGAGAGTGAGAGACAGACTGAGAGTGAGAGACAGAGAGTAAGAGAGAGAGACAGAGATATGTATATGTATGTATATATATATATATATATATATATATAAATAATATATATATATATATATATATATATATAGTATATATATATATATATAATATATAATATATATATATATATAATCATATATATATATATATATAATATATATATATATATAATCGAGAGAGAGAGAGAGAAAGAGAGAAGAGAGAGAGAGACAGAGAGAGAGAGAAATAGAGAGACAGACAGACAAACAGACAGACAGACTGAGAGTGAGAGGCACACAGAGACTGAGAGAGAGAAAAGAAGAGAGTGAGAGAGACAGAAAGTGAGAAACAGAGAGAGACACAGAGAGCGAGTCACAACAGAGAGAGCGAGAGACAGACAGACGAGAAGAAGGGGGTGAAGAGAGAGAGAGAGAGAGAGAGAGAGAGAGAGAGAGAGAGAGAGAGAGAGAGAGAGAGAGAGACCACAGACAGACACGACAGACAGACAGACGAAGACAGACAGACAGACAGACAGACAGAGACAGAGACAGAGAGAGGAGAGACAGAGAGAGTAAATCAAATCAAATCTCTTGCTTTATTTCGAAGATAAGCGCTCAAGTAGGTTGGGGTTTTTTTCCAGTCGCAGAAAACAAGGAGGGTCAGAGACAGAAACAGAGAGAAGAAGAGAAAGAAGAAGAAAAAGCAAAGTATGAAAAAAGGGAGACAAAAAGAAAAGACTGCACTTCTGAGCGAAGTGAATAAACAAATAGATATTTATAGAGAGAAAAAACAAACAAATGAAAGAAAGAAAGAAAGACAGAAAGAAAGAAGAAAGAAAGAAAGAAAGAAAGAAAGAAAGAAAGAAAGAAAGAGAAAGAAAGAAAAGGAAAGAAGGAAGGAAGGAAGGAAGGAAGAAGAAAGAAAGAAAGAAAGAAGAAAGAAAGAAAGAAAGAAAGAAAGAAAGAAAGAAAGAAGAAAGAAAGGAAGGAAGGAAAGAAAGAAAGAACGAAAGAAAGAAAGAAAAGAAAAAAGAAAGAAAGAAAGAAGAAAGAAAAAACAAAATGAATAAACAAATATATATATTAAAAAATAGAAAGAAGGAAAGAAAAAACCGACAGAAGACAGAAAAGAAGAAAAACAGTAAGAAAAGAGAAAAAAAAAAAACTAAACAAAGAATGTTCCTCTTCCTTTTCACATCTTAGCATATTAAACATGTTCCTCTTCGTTGATCGTAAAGAACGTTTCCAAAATAAACACATCGTTGGTTAAAAGCAACAACCACCCCTTATCCTATCACTCACCCCCCCCCCCCCCCCCCCCACGACTCCATGTTGATTCATATTTTACCTCCTCCTCCTACTTCTCCCTCCCCCCTCCTGCCCACCACCCTTTTCCTCCAAGTTCCCTTTTCATCCCTTCTGCACTTTAAGGGCTGCACTTTAATTGACACAAAATGATCACAGTCATGCTCTCCTCTCTCTCTCTCTCCTCTCTCTCTCTCTCTCTCTCTCCTCTCCTCTCTCTCTCTCCTCTCTCTGCACTTTAAGGGCTGCACTTTAATTGACACAAAATTATCACAGTCATGCTCTCTCTCTTCTCTCTCTCTCTCCTCTCTCTCCTCTCTCTCTCTCTCTCTCTCTCTCTCCTCTCTCTCTCTCTCTCACACACACACACACAACACACACACACACATACACGCACGCACACACACAGACACACACACACACCACACACACATACACACACAGAGTTTAGTAGATTGGGATGATATGAATTTTCTTTTATTCACCCCCCACCTTTATTCAGGCTTGGGAATGTTATACTTGCTGCTCGCCTAATGAATGAATAAAACCCTGTTTCAGTGTTTTTAACACAAACAAGACTGTAAAGAAAATCTTCAAAGGGGAGAGCGTGGGGGAAGGGGGACGTGATAGCTCAGTGGTCAGAGCACTCGCTTTCCCCAGGCAAAGGTTACATAAGCAGCATCGAACGTGGTTACCAAGTGGATGGGTGACCGTCTGTGTGCCTTGGCTTCAGTACAGCCCCCCCCCCCCCCCCCCCCCCCCCCCCCCAGTTCACCAAGATGTAAATGTGTACCTGCTCTCTTTAGGGTCAGGGAAGGTAAAGAAGCGAGGGAGAGGAGATGGGCGCCGCCCTCAATATGCTGGCCTCTACAGAAGCTGAGGTCTCTGATGCCTCGCTCGCCTACGACCACACAGGTTATGGGACACCCTTATCTTTACCAAGGGTTCGGACAGGTGGCTAATCTACTTTATCTATCTATTATCCCTAGTCTGGCGACCGTGGGGGCACCCCTGAAGACTTGAGAACCAGTTCCCTCCATTCCTCTTTCTGTTCTGCCTTTCTCAGGGTGTTGTTGAGTTCTAGGCCTGTCCGTTCGCTGATACTGTCCTCCCATCTCTTCCTTGGTCTGCCTCTTTTTTCTTCCTCCTTGGACAGTGCCTTGCAGTATTGTTTTTGCAAGTCCTTTCGATCTTGTGACATGCCCATAACCATTTAAGTTTACGCTTCTTTACGATTGCTAGATTTTCGTAGGGACCAATGTTTGCTAAAGTCTGTTTATGCACTTCTTCGTTGCTTATGTGGTCTCTGTAGGAGATGCCAAGGAGTCTCCTGAAGCATCTCATCTCTACCGCCTGTACTCTTCTCTCCAAATCAGCAGTCAGGGTCCACTATTCGCAGGCATACAGGAATATGGATATAACAAGGGAGCGCATTAGTCTGATCTTGGAGTGATATATTTTTATCTTTCCAGATGGTGTTGAGTTTTGACAGTGCTATTATTGTCTGTGCAATCCTGCATACCTCTGGCTCGGACCCCTTGTCTGATACAACGGCTCCCAAGTACTTGAAGCTTTGAACCGTTTCCAGCTTCTGGTTGTTGATCCCGATATCAGTGCTGATGTCCTTGGTGTTATTGGTCATCAGTTTGGTCTCCTCTGCACTGATATCCATGCCGTATGTTTCAGTGGCCTTGTTCAGGTGTTCTGCTAGGCTGGCGAGCTACTGCTCCGATCCTGCTAGTCCAACAATGTCATCTGCAAAGCGGAGGTTTGTGATCGTTCTGCCACCAAAGCTGACTGATCATTGATGGTGTTCCAGTGCATCAGCCATGACTCTCTCAAGGAAGATGTTGAAAAGATTGGGTAGCTTATTAAAAGAGAGAGAGAGAGAGAGAGAGAGGGAGAGAGAGAGAGAGAGAAGAGAGAGAGAGAGAGAGAGAGAGAGAAGAGAGAGAGAGAGAGAGAGAGAGAGAGAGAGAAGAGAAGAGAGAGAGAGGAGAGAGAGAGAGAGACGCACACAGAACCTTGACATTCACAAGAGGCTAATTCGTCCTCGATCCTGGTTTGTTTTTTTACATGTATATATTATATATATATATACACAGGTGAATTCATCCCAAATTCCTGGTTTTGTTTTTTTACATGTATATATATATACACAGGTGAATTCATCCCAAATCCTGGTTTTTGCTCTCTACACAGATGACGCCCATCTTCCCGAAAGGTGTAATTGAGGGATAGCTTAAAGAGGTCACAATACATCACTCTCCCAACACTAAGGTTGAGGTTACACTCCTGCTTAAAAAAAACCGTACTTTTCCTTCTGTTTTTTTCTCTTCTTTTTATATGACTCTTATTATTAAGGCAATCCACAGAAATGTTTAAAAATCCACTTTTTTGTAAAACTACCCCTCTGACTCAAAACACATGGGATTCTGAACAACTTTGGTAGGTTTGAATTTTTTTTTTTTTTTTTTTTACATTTTTCAGCTAAACATTGCACCCCCTCAGTCCTTTGTCATCTGCTAGCTTCCCAACCCCAATATGCATGCGGGAGGTCAACACTGTAAGGAACACAAGCGATCCTCATTTGATGATCATTTTCAACTTTCTCGTGACTACCTGGTATTATTGCTCTATGTCCACAATCCCCAGAACAAGTGCACAGTGCATTTTTTTCATACTAAAAAAAAAATCTGGAAAATGAACAAAAGCTTTTTTTTCCGACACTGTATTATGGCAATCCATTCTTCCTCCGGAGACAGGTTTAAAAAAAAAAAAAAGGGTAAATGTAAAGGTGTCCCCATAACCTGTGTGGTCGTAGGGGACCGAGACAGAGACCTCAACTTCTCTAGGGGCCAGCATAGTGAGGGCGGCGCCCATCTCCTCTCCCTCGCTGCTTTACCTTCCCTGACACTAAAGAGGGCAGTACCTATTTACAGCTGGGCGAACTGGGCGAATTGTATTGTAGCCAAGGCGTGTAAACGGTCACACGTCCTCTTGGTAACCATGCTCGACGCTGCTTAACATTGGCTGGGGGAAAGCGAGCGCTCTACACTCTGAGACAGGTCTTACAGCGCGAAAAAAAATTCACGCAGAGAAACCTGCTGTGTTTATCAAAGCTGGTATATATATATATTATATATATATTATAATAATATATAATATATATAATATTATATATAATAATATATAATAAACTATGCAAATGGACATCCCCTTTCTTCTTCAGTTGTGACCACAAAAAAGCGACTGCAAACAGGAAAATGCCCTACAACGCACAACGTCAGGCGTGTGTGTGTGTGTGTGTGTGTGTGTGGATGTGTGTGTGTGTGTGTGTGTGTGTGTGTGTGTGTGTGTGTGTGTGTGCGCGTGCGTGTGTGCGTGTGGTGTCTGTGTCTGTGTGTCTGTGTCTGTGTCTGTGTGTTGGTGAGTGTGGGTTTTTTTGTGTTTTTTTTTGGGGGGTTGGGGTATGTGTGTGTGTGTTTGTATGTGCGTGTGTGTTTTATTTTTTTTGTTGTTCTTTTATATCGAGGATAATGGAATAAGCACTCTTGTGCTTTTTTACATCCAGTCCCTGTGTGTATGCAGTTTTGTAAATGTCACCTTGTTCCCACCCGGCACACGATGGCCTACTCTTACGAAAGTGGAACAAGGATTTAACGTGTGCGCAAGATGTACTGCGTGTGTTCGCATACGGGGCCTCGGTTTATAGTCTCATCCGAAGACTTTGGGGAGAATGGAGTCGGCACTGATGTTAACTCCAGTTTGTGTGTGTGTGGGTGTTGTGTTGTGTGTGTGTGTGTGTGTGTGTGTGTGTGTGTGTGTGTGTGTGTTGTGTGTTTGTGTGTTTTTGTTTCTGTGTGTGTCTGTGTGTGTCTGTGTGTGTCTGTGTGTGGAGGGAAGGGGAGGGGACACCCTTTAATGTGCCAATAAACATTTCACTCTACACAAAACCCTTACTCACTGTCTACCCAGCCGTGGAGACAGACAGACAGACAGACGACAATCAATTAATGCTGTTTTAGCGAACAACAAAGCAGGCTGTATACATGGATTATAATATACCTGTCCCTTTAGCTTCGTCTGCTGGGGGCATGGGAAAAGCGTTGAGGAGGGGGTAGGGGGAAGGTGGTGGCCTATGTGTGTGTTGCTGCGTGCGTGCGTGCGTGCGTTTGTTGGTGGTGTGTGTGTGTGTGTGTGTGTGTGTGTGTGTGTGTGTGTGTGTGTGTGTGTGTGTGTGTGCGTGCGTTCGTGTGTGTGTGCGTTCGATGTGTGTGTGTTGTGTGTGTGTGTGTGTGTGTGTTGTGTGTGTGTGGTGAGAGAGAGAGAGAGAAGAGAGAGAGAGAGAGAGTGAGATTTGATTTGATTTGATTTGATTTGATTTGATTTGATTGACATGACAAGAGTTAGAAAACTGCATACACTCGGGGACTGGATGGTAAAAAAAAAGCACATGAGTTCTTATTCCATTATCCTCGATATAAAAGAATAAAAATAAATAAAAATGAAATAAAGATCACAGACAGTCTAACATTGATGTTTCTGTCATTAGTCCATGCCACAGGCCATAGCTGCCTGCCCCTCTCTACAATAAGGGAAACCTGGATGGACTGTGCACAAAAATGACCTTCATGCCTTTGACTGTACACCACCACCTCTGTACCCAGGCTCATTGCAAAGATATACTTTCACCAATCCCGTAGTCGCTTGGACCGTGAGGATACCACTGAAGATTTTGCAACCAGCTTCCCCCTCCACAAAGGCAGAACAGAG
>CM060338.1:925318-932818 GCA_030674155.1 Stramonita haemastoma
CTCGTGACTACCTGGTATTATTGCTCTATGTCCACAATCCCCAGAACAAGTGCACAGTGCATTTTTTCATACTTAAAAAAAAATCTGTGAAAATGAACAAAAGCTTTTTTTTCCGACACTGTATTATGGCAATCCATTCTTCTCCGGAGACAGGTTTAAAAAAAAAAAAAAGGGTAAATGTAAAGGTGTCCCATAACCTGTGTGGTCGTAGGGGACCGAGACATCAGAGACCTCAGCTTCTCCAGGAGCCAGCATGTTGAGGGCAGCGCCCATTTCCTCTCCCTCGCTGATTTACCTTCCCTGACCCTAAAGAGGGCAGGTACCTATTTACAGCTGGGCGAACTGGGCGAATTGTATTGTAGCCAAGGCGTGTAAACGGTCACACGTCCTCTTGGTAACCATGCTCGACACTGCTTAACATTGGCTGGGGGGGGATAAGCCAACGCTCTGACCACTGAGACAGGTCTTACAGCGCAAAAAAAACTTCACACAGAGAAACCTGCTGTGTTTATCAAAGCTGGTATATAATACAGGCCTATAACTATGCAAATGGACATCCCCTTTCTTCTTTAGTTGTGACCACAAAAAGCGACTGCAACCAGAAAGATGTCCTAAAACGCATAACGTCAAGTGTGTGTGTGTGTGTGTGTGTGTGGTGTGTGTGTGTTGTGTGTGGTGTGTGTGTGTGTGTGTGTGTGTGTGTTGTTGTGTGTGTGTGTGTGTGTGTGTGTGTTGGTGTTGTGTGTGTGTGTTGGTGTGTGTGAGAGAGATTTGATTTGATTTATTCTTTTTATATTGAGGATAATGGAATAAGCACTCTTGTGCTTTTTTACATCCAGTCCCCGTGAGCATGCAGTTTTGTAAATGTCATCTGTTCCCACTGGCACACGATGGCCTACTCTTACGAAAAGTGGAACAGGATTTAACGTGTACGCAAGATGTACTGCGTGCGTTCGCACACGGGGCCTCTCATCCGAAGGACTTAAGGGGAAATGGAGTCGGCACTGATGCTAACTCCAGTATGTGTGTGTGTGTGTGTGTGTGTGTGTGTGTGGTGTGTGTGTGTGTGTGTGTGTGTGTGTGTGTGTGTGTCTGTGTCTGTGTCTGTGTCTGTGTGTCTATGTGTGTGGGAGGGAAGGGGAGGGGACACCCTTTAATGTGCCAATAAACATTTCACTCTACACAAAACCCTTACTCACTGTCTACCCAGCGTGGAGACAGACAGACAGACAGACAGACAGACAGACGACAACATTATGCTGTTTTAGCGAACAACAAGCAGGCTGTATACATGCATTATAATATACCTGTCCTTTAGCCTCGTCTGGCTGGGGGCATGGGAAAAGCGTTGAGGAGGGGGTAGGGGGAAGGTGGTGGCCTATGTGTGTGTGTGCGTGCGTGCGTGCGTGCGTTTGTGTGTGTGTGCGTGCGTTCGTGTGTGTGTGCGTTCGATTGTGTGTGTGTTTGTGTGTGTGTGTGTGTGTGTGTGTGTGTGTGTGTGTGGTGTGTGTGTGTGTGTGTGAGGAAAAGAGGAGAGAGAGAGAGAGAGAGAGAGAGAGAGAGGAGAGATGAGAGAGAGGGAGAGAGAGAGAGAGAGAGAGAGAGAAAGACAGACAGACAGACAGACAGACAGACAGACAGACAGACAGACAGACAGACAGACAGACAGACAGAGAGAGGAGATGAGAGAGAGAGAGAGAGAGAGAGAGAAGATGAGAGAGAGGAGAGAGAGAGAGAGAGGAGAGAGAGAGAGATTTGATTTGATTTGATTTGATTTGATTTGATTTATTCTTTTATATCGAGGATAATGGAATGAGCACTCTTGTGCTTTTTTTCATCCAGTCCCCGTGTGTATGCAGTTTTGCAAATGTCATATGTTCCCACCGGCACACGATGGCCTACTCTTACGAAAAGCAGAACAGGATTTTAACGTGTGCGCAAGATGTCCTGCGTGCGTTCGCACACGGGGCCTCGGTTCAAAGTCTCATCCGAAGGACTAGAGAGAGAGAGAGGAGGAGAGAGAGAGAGAGAAGAGAGAGAGAGAGAGAGAGAGAGAGGAGAGAGAGAGAGAGAGGAGAGAGAGGGAGAGAGAGAGAGAGAGATGGTAATGTTACTTAATTACTAATGAATAAACTCAATTAGTGAACCTCGGAGCTCTAGGCAGGGAAAGTCAAAGAGAAAGAAGAAGATTACAGACTCCATGACTCTCCAGGGGACGGGATGGCCTAGTGGTCAGAACATTACACCCGCAATTTGACGACCCGGGTTCCATTCCTGCTCAAGGGATTTTTCCCCTGCAGATAACACAGTGCTGACTCCACTCTCCCAAAAAGTCCTTCGCATGAGAGTATAAACCGAGGTCCCATGAGCAAACGCACGCAGAACACCTTGCGCACACGTTAAATCCTGTTCCGCTTATCGTAAAAGTAGGCCATTGTGTTCCGGTGGGAACACATGACAAGAGTTAGAAAACTGCATACACTCGGGGACTGGATGGTAAAAAAAAAGCACATGAGTTCTTATTCCATTATCCTCGATATAAAAGAATAAAATAAATAAAAATGAAACAATGATCACAGACAGTCTAACATTGATGTTTCTGTCATTAGTCCATGCCACAGGCCATAGCTGGCCTGCCCCTCTCTACAATAAGGGAAACCTGGATGGACTGTGCACAAGATGACCTTCATGCCTTTGACTGTACACACCACCTCTGTACCCAGGCTCATTGCAAAGATATACTTTCACCAATCCCGTAGTCGCTTGGACCGTGGGGATACCACTGAAGATTTTGCAACCAGCTTCCTCCTCCACAAAGGCAGAACAGAGAGAGGAATGGAGGGAACTGGTTGTCAAGTCTTCAGGGGTGCCCCCACTGTCGCCAGATTAAGGGATAGATAGATAGATAGATAGATAGATAGATAGATAGATAGATAGATAGATAGATAGATAGATAGATAGATAGATAGATAGATAGATAGATAGATAGATAGATTCCTCCACTCCCGGCCGTCCTCTGCTTTCTGTAGCAAATCGCTCCACCCAAGGCCTGTCCACTCTCTGATGTCTTCCCATCGTTTCCTCTGTCTGCCTCTTCGTCTTCCTCCCTCTACTGTTCCCTGTAAGACAGTCTTGGCCAGTCCAGATGTTCGTGTGACGTGCCCGTACCATTTCAGTTTGTGTTTATTTTTCATTTAAGTCAGGAGCTCTGGTCCGATAGCGGTTTTGATTCTGGTTTTCACTTTTTCATCAGTGATGTGATCCCTGTTTGAGATACCAAGGAGTTTGCGGAAGCGTCTCATCTCCATTGCCAGTAATCCTTCTTTCAATGTCAGCTGTTATGGTCCATGTTTCACATATATGTATACAAATTTTCTGGACATGACCAGGGAACGCACCAGTCTGATCTTGAAGCGGATGGCGAGGATCTACTGGGGACAGAAACCAGAACCAGCGTTTTGTTCATCATCTACACCTCTCAGGTTCACCTAGGCTAAAGTCAGATTTTTTTTAGTATGCGACCGTTTTCACCCATCATTAAGGTTTTCACCCAATCTTCCGCGATGTTGCCATTGCCCGTTCACAAAAACAGAATTTTACAAATTCATGTCAGAACATTCAAAGTTAGTCATCCTCTTCGCACCAAATAAAATTGTAAGGAAGGAAGGTGGCAGGATGGTTAAGACGTTCGCTTGCCAAGACGTAAACCTTGAGGTTCTGGGTTCGTACCCAGCCTCGCCCTTTCTTCCCAGTTTGACGAAAAAATCGAACTGAATGTCAAAGTCATTCGGATGAGACTATAAACCGAGGCCCCGTATGCGAACGCACGCAGAACATCTTGCTCACACGTTAAAACCCCGTTCCGCCTTTCGGAAGAGCAGGCCATCGTGTGCCAGTAGGAGCGGATGACAAAATTATACCAAAAAAACTAGCATGCACACAGGTGTCGTGTTTAAACACCATCCCTAAGAAAAAAAAATATATTGGGTAGGCGCTGCACTTGTGGCGACGCGCTCTCCCCGGGGAGGGCAACCCGAATTTCACGCAGAGAAATCTGCTGACATAAAGTGGTATACAATAAAATAAAAAATATACAATAGTATGTGGCGCTTCTCTTGACTGTGGCAACGCTCTCTCTCTCTCTCTCTCTCTTCTCTCTTCTCTCTCTCTCTCTCTCTCTCTCCTCTCTCTCTCTCTCTCCTTCGTCTCTCTTCTCTCTCTCTTCTCTGTCTTTTCTCTCTCTCTCTCTCTCTCTCTCCTCTCTCTCTCTCTCTCTCTCTCTCTCTCTCTCCTCTCTCGGGGGAGAGCAGCCTGAATTTCCACGCAGAAAAATCTGCCGTGTCCAAGTTATATTAGCGTGGTGTAAAAGTGTAAAATTGTCCAGTGTAAAAAGTGTAACGAGCCCCAGGCATCTGGTCGGAGATGGTACATTAATGTAGGCTAGTTCAGGCCTATTATCTGTGTGTTATAGGAATAGTGTGCTGAATGGGTTTTTTTCTTTTTCTTTTTTTGGTGTGTGGGGTTTTTTTGTTTGTTGTTGTTGTTATTTTTGTTGTTGTTTTTTGTTTATTGTTGTTTTTGTTGTTTGTTGTTTTTGTTTGTTTGTTGTTTTTTTTTTTGGGGGGGGGTTGGTGGGGGCGGGCTGTTAATAATACCTTACAACACTTTCAGGGACGGGAGATGGTGGGTCAAAGTGATGCACTCGAATTCTGCTGACCCAGGTTCGAATCTCATTTCAGAGGATTTTTCCTCTGGGGTTAACATCTGCCGACTCCACTCCCCTCAAAAGTCCTTCGGATGAGACCATAAACCGAGGCCCTGTGTGAGAACGCACGCAGAACATTTTTGCGCACATGTTAAAACACGTTCTGCTTTTCGGAAGAGAAGGCCATTGTGTGCCTGGTGGGAACGGATGACAGAGTTTGCAAAACTGCATACACACAGGGATGGATGTAAAAGAAAAAAAGCACACGAGTACTTTTCGCATTATCCTCGAAACAAAAGAATAAATAAAGGAAACGAAAGGACACTTTAGAGACATTCTGTGATGATGATGATCAACGGTATGCAAATCCGCATGTCATGTGTAGCCCCTACTTTATAAATATGATCTATCTGAGTATCTCATAAAAGAGTCATCTCTAAAAATAGGTTTAATTAAAACATAATACTGTGACTAATGGACGGAGAGAGAGAGAGAGAGAGAGAGAGAGAGAGAGAGAGAGAGAGAGAGAGAGAGAGAGAGAGAGAGAGAGAGAGAGAGAGAGAGAGAGAGAGAGAGAGAGAGCGAGAGAAGACAGACAGACAGACAGAGACAGAGACAGAGAGACAGAGAAGAGAGAGAGCACAACACACAGAGACAGAGAGACAGAGACAGAGAGAGAGAGAGAGAGAGAGAGAGAGAGAGAGAGAGAGAGAGAGAGAGAGAGAGAGAGACAGCTCAACACTGAACCCCAAAGACTCAAATAGCTTAATAGTAGTTTACTTTACTAATGACTATACATGTATGTATACGGGTTCTAGGCCACAATAGACAACTGATACATCATCAGGGAGTGGGGATGGGGTGGGGCGGAAAATAACAGAAAAGCAACATCGGTTTCACGAACACATACCGGGACAGACAGACAGACAGAGAGACAGACAGACAGGGGGTAAAGAGGAAGACAGATGGAGATAGAGCTGTACAGACAGAAGACAGACAGACAGAGCGATGACCACACAACAGACAGACAGACAGACGACAGCGATAAATCAGACAGACTAACAGACAGACACTGTGACAGACAGAGAGACAGACAGACAGACAGGTAAAGAGGAAGACAGATGGGCAGATAGACCTGTACAGACAGACAGACAGACAGACAGAGCGATGACTCACACAAACAGACAGACAGGCAGACAGCGATAAATCAGACAGACTAGACAGACAGACAGACAGACACGAGACAGACACCTGGTCTCTCTCTCTCACACACACACAGAGTTGGGGCGGCATGTGTGAAATGTGGCGCTGAATCGGAGTAATTACAATTGTTTATGAAAGAACCATACATGTAGATATATATATAATGATGTATACATTATGGTATATTATACATGTATGTGATATCTTTTGCTGATTTCCCGCAATGCCACACTCTCTCTGTCAGTATTGTGGCTCCGATCCCTGCTGGGGTTCGCAGGTTTGACAGACTGCTGATACACCCATAGGCTGTTTAGCTAGTCAGTATTTAATTTTGTATATATATATATATATATATATATATATATATATATATATATATATATATATATATATATATTCTTTTTATATCGAGGATAATGGAATAAGCGACCATATGCACAAAAAAAACTCGTCGCCGTCAAAGATTCGAACTTACGTAGGGAAACCCTTATTGGATTTCAAGTTCAACGTCTTAACAACTCGGCCTCGACGACTGTTTTATATGTATAATCGGTCTATTATTGTCATTATTATTATTATTATTATTATTATTATTATTATTATTATTATTATTATTATTCTTAATATTGCTATTATCATTATTGTTGCTGTCATTATCATTGTTTTTATCATCATCATTATTATTATAATTTTCATTATTATCGTTATTCACAGCGTACAAATCCAACATCACTCAGTCAAGAGTGCTATGTTTAGCGCACCCTTTCCTTTTACCTAGTCCAAGTGTGGTCAGCTCCTGCTATAAATAGCACCAGCTGGCCCCAGCTGGGCTGGGCTGGGCTGGCTGGCTGGATTAATTAGCAGCTGAGAGGAGCTGAAAGTGGGGAGGGGGGGGGAAGTGACAGCTGTGATTCATTATTATCATCATCATCATCGCCATCAACATGATGATGATGATGATGATGATGACTACTATCGCCATCATTTTCATCATTATCATCATCGTGTTATTATCACCCTTGTTGTTATTACTATTATTGTTTTGTTCTTAATTATTAATGAATAATTATCGTTTTCATCATCATCATCATTGCTATTATCATCATCGTCATCTTATCACCATCATTATTATTATTATTATTGCTATATTATTATTATTATTATTTTTTATTATTATTATTATATATTATTATTATTATTATTATTTTATTATTATTATTATATTATTTCATCATCATTATTATTATCATTATTATGACCATCATCATCATCATCATTATTATTATCATTATTATCACTATCGTTGTTGTAGTTTATTACTGCTTATCATGATGATGTTCCTGTGGGGTTTTTTTTAATTGTCATGATCACCAGCTGGTGATCAGCTGGTTTGTAGTACTTAGCAGTAATGGTAGTACAGTAGTGGCATCAGCATCAGTGATCTAGCCTTTATCTGTTTTTTCTACTTCTTCTTCTTCTTCGTCTTCTTTCTTCTTCTTCTTCTTCTTCTTCTTCTTCTTCTTCTTCTTCTTCTTTGTCGTTGTCGTCGTCGTAGTCGTTGTCGTCGTCTTTTCCATCTTCTTTTCCGTACC
>CM060338.1:940318-942818 GCA_030674155.1 Stramonita haemastoma
AAGAGAGATAGAGGTTGTATGTATGTATGTATGTATGTATGTATGTATGTATGTATGTATGTATGTATGTATGTATGTATGTATGTATGTATGTATGTATGTATGTATGTATGTATGTATGTTCAGTTTAACGTCTATTCACATTTCGTGATTTTAGACAAACAAACAAGCAAACAAACAAACAAAAAACAAAACAAAACAAAACAAAAACCTGAAAGAGTTAACAATAAACTGAAAAATGTCATTGAACAATGCTGAAATAAGAAACTAATCCTAACACTACAAAAACTGGATTATTGGACTTCTTTTCAACGCTAACACAATGTCCAACAGCAAAGAAGGTTCAGACAAAATCTGACCCAGTGCACAATTAAAAATGACATGACAATTTGTAATCTTCTCACCACAAATACAGTTTACATCTTTACATGTATGTATGTATGTATGTATGTATGTATGTATGTATGTATGTATGTATGTATGTATGTATGTATGTATGTATGTATGTATGTATGTATGTATGTATGTATGTATGTATGTATGTATGTATGTAAGTCTATCTATCTGTCTGTCTGTCTGTGTCAGTGTACGTATGTTAGTTGACTATTTTCTTTGTTGGTATTTGTTGGTAAACTGTGTGTGTGTGTGTGTGTGTGTGTGTGTGTGTGTGTGTGTGTGTGTGTGTGTGTGTGTGTGTGTGTGTGTGTGTGTGTGTGTGTGTGTGTGTGTGTGTGTGTTATTTATTATTATTATTTATTTATTATTTATTCTTTTATATCGAGGATAACAGAATAAGCAACATGTGCTTTTTTTCATCCGGTCCCCGTGTGTATGCAGCTTTTGTAAATATTGTCATCTGTTCCCACCGGCACACGTTGGCCTACTCTTGCGAAAAGCGGAACAGGATTTAACGTGTGCGCAAGATGTTCTGCGTGCGTTCGCAGACGGGGCCTCGGTTTAAAGTCTCATCCGAAGGACTTTTTGGGGAGAGTGGAGTCAGTACTGATGTTAACTCCAGGAAGAAAATTTCCTCGACCGGATTCGAACCCGGGTCTTCAAATTGCCAGCGCAATGTTCTGACCACTAGGCTATCCTGTGTGTGTGTGTGTGTGTGTGTGTGTGTGTGTGTGTGTGTGTGTGTGTGTGTGTGTGTGTGTGTGTGTGTGTGTGTGTGTGCGTGTGTGTGTGTGTGCGCGCGTGTGTAAAGAGAGATAGAGGTTGTATGCATGTATGTATGTATGTATGTATGTATGTATGTATGTATGTATGTATGTATGTATGTATGTATGTATGTATGTATGTATGTATGTATGTATGTATGTATGTATGTATGTATGTATGTGTCAGTGTACGTATGTTAGTTGACTATTTTCTTTGTTGGTATTTGTTGGTAAACTTTAGACTGGAAATATGCAAGGCAAAGCATAAAAAGTAATGAACCACTTTAAAACAAGGACAGTAGAAAGATGTGGGTAAAACCGTTTCTCTTTTTTTTTCTTTTTAAATCAGCCTTAAAGGAAAACACGTAGGACAAGAAGAAGAAGAAGAAGAAGAAAAGAAGAAGAAGAAGAAGAAGAAGAAGAAGAAGAAGAAGAAGAAGAAGAAGAAGAAGAAGAAGAAGAAGAAGAAGAAGATGATGATGATTGATGGTGATGGTGATGGTGATGGTGATGGTGATGGTGATGATGATGATGATGATGATGACGACGACGACGACGACGACTACGACGACGACGACGACGACGATGACGATGACGATGACGATGACGATGATGATGATGATGATGATGATGATGATGATGATGATGATGATGAAAGAAGAAGAAGAAGAAGAAGAAGAAGAAGAAGAAGAAGAAGAAGAAGAAGAAGAAGAAGAAGAAGAAGAAGAAGAAGAAGAAGAAGAAGAAGAAACAAAGAAACAAAGAAAGAAAGAAAGAAAAAGAAACAAATATCAAAACCAAAATCAACTGATCCTGAATTTACGCCCACTCAATCTTAAATCACAACACATCAGCTGTAGTCCACAGAAGGGGACGGAACAGCCAAGTGGTCAGAACATAGTGCTCGCAATTTGACGACCCGAGTTTGATTCCCGTTGGAGGGGATTTTTCCCCTGGAGTTAACATCAATGCTGACTCCACTATCCCCAAAAGTCTTTCGGATGAGACTGTAAACCGAGGCCCCAAGTGCGAACGCACGCAGAACATCTTGCACACACGTTAAATCCTGTTCCACTTTTCGTAAGAGTAGGCCATTGTGTGCCGGTGGGAACAGATGACAATATTTACACAACTGCATACACACAGGGACTGGATAAAAAAAAAAGCATGTGAGTGCTTTTCCCATTATCCTCGATATAAAAGAATAAATAAATAAATAGATAAATAAATAAGTAGTCCACACAGCAGCTGTAGTGGCCGTGGCGCTTACTGAAACAGTTTATGGCCTTTACATGGCCTAACACGTGTCAGCCGATTCTTCTATTAGAATATCAGATATC
>CM060338.1:945318-950318 GCA_030674155.1 Stramonita haemastoma
CATGCTTTAAAATAATAATAAACTTGAGATAATTAATCAAGCAGAAATGGCTAGTATCCTCAACATAGCCTGGTTTTAGGTGACAGCTGCGATTATTATGGCCTGTGTGATCGGCGGGGCTATAAAAAAATAACAATAATAATAATAATGGGTAGGCGGCTGCACCTGTGACGACGCGCTCTCCCCGGGGAGAGCAGCCCGAATTTCACGCAGAGAAATCTGCTGTGACATAAAGTGGTAAATAAAATAAAATAAAATAAAATAAAATAAAATAAATAAACAAAAAACATGATTGATTGGATTGGCTTGGTTTTACTGGTTAAAGGAATAGAATACTAAAGCATTGTGTCCTCTAGTGCTACTGTGGTTGTTTGGAGTCTTGTTGTGTTGTCAGATTGAGGGTGCTGGGTGTTTGAAGTGTTTGTATTTGTTGGTCATGAACTGGAGATGAATGCTTTTCCAGATCGTTCACTGAACGATCAGACAGCAACTATTGTTGTCTGTTGTATGAGCGAACATAATAGTGCAGTGCTGTTAAGCGCCTGACAGGCCTAGAACTCGTCAACAAAACCATGAAGAAAGGCGGTAGAACAGAGAGAGGAATAATAATGGGGGGAACTGGTTGTCAAGTCTTCAGGGGTGTATTGTGAAACTTCTTTTTTTGTTCATTTTTGTGCTATCCATTGTGTAATGACTTTTGTTCTAAGTAGTTTCCACACACCCACATCTGCATGCTTCTGTTTTGTTAAATTTCGTGTACCCCTGGGTGGGGGGGTGGGGGAGGTTCTTGAAATAAAGTCTTGAATCTTAAATCTTGACAAGTCAGGCCCAGTGCATCCGACTTAGGTACGGGAGAGAGAATTGTTATTTTTTTATGAATAAAAGAAAAACGGCAGAAGAATGGACCAAGAAGACAGAAAATAGACAAAGAATGCGGTAACAGGAAGACCAGGAGCAAGGTAGAATCAAAGAGAGGGATAGAAAAGAGGGAATTATCCTAGTGGTCAGAACATTGCGCTCGCAATTTGACGACCCGAGTTCGATTCCCAGTCGAGGGGATTTTTCTCCTGGAGTTAGCATCAGTGCTGACTCCACTCTCCCCAAAAGTCTTTCGGATGAGACTGTAAACCGAGACCCCGTGTGCGAACGCACGCACAACTTCTTGCGCACACGTTAAATCCTGTTCCGCTTTTCGAAAGAGTAGGCCATTGTGTGCCTGTGGGAACAGATGACAATATTTACAAAACTGCATACACACGGGGACTGGATGAAAAAAGCACATGAGTGTATATCCCATTATCCTCGATATAAAAGAATTAAAATATAGCTATAAATGAATAAATAAAATAAAATAAAATAAATAAATAAACTGACAGGCTCCCAGCATCCCCACAGGAGGGATTGGAGCTACTGAAGTTAATAGGAGGTGACAGACATCACTGGGGTGACCTTCCTGACCTTCACCTTCACCTGTCCCCTAGTCCTGCGGACCGTGGGGGCACAACTGAAGATTCTGCAACCAGCCTCCTCCACTCCCCACGGTCCTCTGCCCTCCGTAGCAGATCACTCCACCCAAGGCCTGTCCACTCTCTGATGTTGTCTTCCCATCGTTTCATCTGTCTGCCTCTTTGCCTCCCCTTAATGTTCCCTGTAAGACTGTCTTGGCCAGTCCTGATGATCGCGTGACGTGCCCGTACCACTTTAGTTTTGTTGTTTTTTCACTGTAGTTGGGAGCTCTTCATATGGACCGATGGCAATTTTTATTCTAGTTTTTACTTCTTAATTAGTGATGTGATCTCTCTATGAAATGCCAAGGAGTTTGCGAAAGCATCTCGTTTCCATTGCCTGTATCCTTCTTTCAATGTCTGCTGTTATGGCCCATTTTCACATGCGTACAAAAATATGGACATGATCAGGGAGTGCGTCAACCTGATCTTGAAACTGATGGCTATGTTCCTATCATTCCAGAGGACTTTAAGTTTGGTCATTGCAGCTGTGGTCTGGGCTATCCTGGAGAGAATTTCAGGTTTGGATCCTTCATCTGATACTATAGCTCGCAGATGTCTGAAGCAATGGATATTCCCGATTATCTTACCATCTATAACTATGTCATTGCTGATCCCATTGGCACTATTTGTCATCAGCTGGGTTTTTTCTGCACTGATCTGCATGCCATATTCTGATGAGGCTTTGTCGAGTGCCTCCTGATAGAGGAGGTTATAAACAAGGAAGAGATGGGAGGACAACCTAAGTGACGTTAATAGACGGGCCTAGAACTCAACAAAGCCCTGACAAAGGCAGAACAGAGAGAGGAATGGAGGGAACTGGTTGTCAAGTCTTCAGGGGTGCCCACGCAGTCGCCAGACTCCGGGATAGATAGATAGATAGATAGATAGAAATAGATAGATAGATAGATAGTGATAAGATAGATAGATAGATAGATAGATACGACGTACGTACGTACGTACGTACGTACGTACGATACTATACATACATACATACATACATACATACATACATACATAACATACATATCATACATACATACATACATCACACACATCAAAAAAATAACACGTGTCTCAAGCATGGCAATCAAAATCATGTTGTTTATAGCCCGCCGACCACACACAGGCCATATCGGGGCTGTCACCTCGTGAAATTTTAAATCTCAGATTAAAACTGTTGAACTATGATACAGATTAAAACGAGGTATAAACCAATTTTACTGTCTTTCCTTTCGCTTTGATTTTTTTTTGTGTGCAAAATATAGCGTTATATAACTTCTATGTATTATTATTTATTATTATTATATAAACGTCCTGGGCAACCCTAAGGGTCAACCTAGGACGGCCACCCCATTGTGGGGAAAAGCACATCAACAAGGATAGCAAACACTCCAGTGTTTTATGAGAGACTACTTGTGGTCACGAAGATTTCTGTGCATGAAACTCCTAACCGTTCTCCTTACGGGAGAGTCGCGTCCCTTCATATCGAAGTTCTCTCCCCTGGTATTTTGTACACGGGATAGCCCAGTGGTCAGAACACTCGCTTTCTCCAAGCTAAGGTTAAGCAGCATTGAGCGTGGTGGTTACCAAGTGGATGGGTGACTGTTTGCGCGCCTTGGCTTCAGTACAGTCACTCCAGTTCACCCAGCTGTAAATGGGTACCTGCCCTCTTTAGGGTCAGGGAAGGTAAAGCAGTGAGGGAGAGGAGATGGGCGCCGCCCTCAATATGCTGGCTCCTGGAGAAGCTGAGGTTTCTGACGCCTTGCTCCTCTACGACCACATTTAGATAGGACACGTTTACCTTTTACCTTTAACATGCGTTGGAATGGCTGAACAACAATGATTGACACTAGTCCACATCTTAAAAGAAGAAGAAGAAGAAGAAGAAGAAGAAGAAAAGAAGAAAGAAGAGAAAGAAAAGAAAAAAAAGACAAACAACAACAAAAAACAAACTTTACTACCCCGAAGTTTCAGTATATCTGTAACAAGTAACGAGACAAAAAAAAAGAGAGAAAAAGAGAAACAAAAGAGAAACAGCAAGCAAGACAGAGGACATCTCGTACAGTGCTGTATTGGTCATTATTTGTTTATCCTTTATTTATTATTTATTTATTTATTCATTTACTTATTCCTTTATTTATTCATTCATTCATTTATTTACTCATTATTTTATTTATTCATTTGTTTTTTTTTTATTTATTTATCTATTTATTCTTTTTTTAAATTTTTAAAACATCTATTCATTTATTCATTTTCTATCTATTTGTTATATGTATTCATTCATTCATTTATTTATTTATCGATTTATTTATTTATATCGAGGATAATGAAAAAAGCGCACTCGTGTGCTTTTGCTTCTTTTTATTTTTTTCTTTTTTACATCCAGTCCTCGTATGTTTGCAATTTTGTCAATGTTATCACGTGGGGACAGGTGGCAGGTAAGCCTAGAAAACACCTACACCCACCTGCTTGGCAAAATGTCTCGTCTTCTGAGACAATTGTATCTACAGGTCGTTTCTTTTGTTTGGGGAGGGGGGGGGGGATGGGAGGAGGGGGTCTTGTTTTGTTTTGTTTTTTTAACTTGACAGGTGTTCCACATGGGGGCTGACAACTTGTAAAAATAGCTAGCCATTGATCTGTGTGAATATTCTCTTAAGTAAGCTGGAGTTTTATTGTTTTTGTTGTTGCCTTTGTTGTTGAAGGATTTTACAACCTCCCACACCACACCTCCGTTTTTATGTTTTGTTTTTGCTTTAGTCCCTCCGTTCTCTTTGTTTTTATCTATGTGTGTCTGTCTGCCTGTCTGTTTATCTGTCTCTCTCTGTCTCTGTCTGTCTGCCTGTCTGTTTATCTGTCTCTCTCTGTCTCTGTCTGTCTGTCTTCCCTTATATATATATATATATAATATATATATATATATATATATATATATATATATTATATATATATATATATATTCTCTCTATCCCCTCTTTCTCTCTCCCCCCCCTCTCTCTCTCTCTTCCCTCCCTCTCTCTCTCTCCCCTCTCTCTCTCTGTTTGTGTCTGTCTGTCTGTCTGTGTTTGTGTGTCTGTGTGTCTTCTCCCCCTTCTGTCTGCTTCTGTCTGTCTGTCTGTCTGTCGTCTGTCTGTCTGTCTGTCTGTCTGTCTCTCTCTCTCTTCTCTCTCTCTCTCTCTCTCTCTCTCTCTCTCTCTCTCTCTCTCTCTCTCTCTCTCTCTCATTTTCTCATGAATGTAAAAAAGTATTCCACCCACCCACCAACCCCCCATGAACACACTAACTGTATATGTAGTCGTGCCTATTTTGTTTACGTTACGTGACGTTATTGGAAGAAAATGGAAACATTGTTGGCAACTCAACAAAGTATTGACGGAAAGAAAACTGGCACCACACAGTCGAGCTTCATCCACTTTACAGATGCGAGTTTGGGAGTGTTGCTCAAATTACCTGACCAACGCTGCAGGTGTTGTATCTCTCGGGCCCAGTTGACGC
>CM060338.1:956744-961744 GCA_030674155.1 Stramonita haemastoma
TCATATCAGGTGACAATATTATTCCTTTCTTTTACATTCATACTTCATATAAAAAAGAAGAAACAAAAGCAAACAGCAAAGTTAAAACAAAACAAAAAACAAGAACAAAACATCAAAACCTTGAGGTACAACCTATCAACAACGACAAAAAGGTCATGCAAATCATAATATTTTAGTACAAAGGGAGATGACAAATAAAAACAATTATCCACACACACACACACACACACACACACCTCCCACACACACACCAAGCACACCCACCACACACACACACACACAAGTTCGCGCTCATGTCATCAATAAACTTCATTTTAAAGGAAGTATATGCCTAATTTTTAATAAAGTCATGTAACGGAACACAAAAGGAATCCATCCGCTATAAGGCATATATATTAGGACATATATATTCTAGTACCTGAATCTTATGATTATGCATTTATGGTCATAAAAATCACGTTCATAACCATTTTGTAATCATGATGGACATAGTTATTCAGCTTACTTGAAGATTAAAAGGTTATACAAAATCAACTGCATTCAACACATGATTATTAAATAATACAAATAGTGAATAAGGTATTTCTCAGTATGGATGGTAACATGTTTAGGCAACAAGAGAGAGAGAGAGAGAGAGAGAGAGAGGAGAGAGAGAGAGAGAGAGAGAGAGAGAGAGAGAGAGAGAGAGAGAGAGAGAGAGGAGAGAGAGAGAGAGAGAGAGAGAGAGAGAGAGAGAGGAGAGGAGAGAGAGAGTAGAGAGAGAGGAGAGAGAGAGAGAGAGAGAGAGAGAGAGAGAGAGAGAGAGAGAGAGAGAGAGAGAGAGAGAAGAGAGAGAGAGAGAGGATGAGAGAGAGAGAGAGGTTGTGAAAAGACGTTATAGGAATTTTTAACATAGATAGACCCATAAACGCATAAACCACACACACACACACACACACACACACACACACACAGGCACACACACAAACACACACAACATACACACACACACACACACACACACACACACACACACACACACACACAACACACACACACACACACAGGAAGAGAGAGAAAGGGGGAGAATTATATATATCCAACAGGATGAGTACTGGTTCATTAGTTTTGATGCATCAAGTGCATTAGGTGATTTTTGAAGGTCGACAATGATTGGTGCAGTTTAATTGAATCGGGAAGGGAGTTCCACAGTACAGGGCCTGAGTATAGTAAACTGGACTTGAACAAGTCTATTCTTGGGATTGGGATACTTGGCTTTTCAGTATTTCTGGAATGATTCATTTGGAACTTATCTCTTAAGGATGTGGGGACAGCTCCTGCCATTATCTTAAACATCAGGATGCCCTTGTTATATTTTAGTCTTTGTTGTAGGGGGAGAATACTTAACTGAGTGAAATCCACTTCAAATAATGTTGTTTTCTTCAGAAGGATAAGTTTGAGAGCACGTTTATACAGACTTGATAAGGGTTTCATAGTATTTGCACTGGCAGAATCCCAGAGGGTTAATTAATTAATTAATACATGGAATTTGTATAGCGCTATCTCTTGTAAAGAGATAAAGGTTGAGGCATAGTCTATTGAGGATTGTATATAAGCTTGAAAGAATAATTTCCTTGAATGGCAGTCAAGGAAGTGTTTAATTTTAGTCAACTGGTATACTCTTTGGGACAAGTATTTGCATAGGTGAGATATGTGGTAGAACCAGCTGAGATTTTCATCAATTGTCACTCCTAGAACTTTGTGATGAGAGGTTTGTTCGATTGCTTCCTTTTTTATATGTATTGGAAACTGATTATGGGGTAAATTTTGTAGCTTTTGTCTGGTGGTGATAAGCATGTCATTTTGTTTTTTGGGGGTGAATAGACATGTGGATCAGATCTGTCCATTTGACAAGATCATTACAGCTTTGTTGTAATATGGTTGCAAGAGAGTCAATGTCATTATGGCTTGTATGTATGGTTGTGTCATCAGCAAATAGCTCACATTTGGATGTAATATGTAGAGGAAGGTCATTTATGTATAATGAAAAGAGAATTGGTCCTAGTATAGATCCCTGTGGTACTCCATAATGAATGGGTTTTAGATTGGATGTGGATGTAGTTGTTGAAACACACTGTTGTCTGTTCTTGAGATAAGAAGCGAGTAGTTCTAGACTATTTGATGATATATTGTACAGGTCTAGCTTTCTGACGAGAAGTGTGTGGTCAATTGTATCAAATGCTTTTTTGAAATCTACAAATAATACTCCACCAAATTTATTTTCATTAATGTTTGTTAGCCAATTGTCTATGAGACTAGTCAGTGCAGTATGACACGAGTGATTTTGTCTGAATCCTGACTGATTAGGGTGGAGTAGGTTGTTAGTTTCTATTATGACTGACTAAGTGTTTATTTATATGTTTTTCCAGGGGGTTTGAAAGAAGGGATATAATAGAGATTGGCCTATAATTTGAGGGATCTGAAGTGTCACCAGATTTGTAGATGGGGATCACTTTAGCAGTTTTGAAGGCATTGTGAAAATAGTTCTTTTCAAGACATTGGTTATATATATATATATATGTGAGAGTGTCTGTGATAACTGGCGCTGAAAGTTTTAGAATTCTGCTGTCTATTCCATCAAGACCTCGTGTCCTTGACTGTTTGAGGTGAATCATGTAATTATGGACCTCAAAAACAGAAACAAATGGTATGTGGAGTTTTGAGGGAATATGCTTTTCTTGGCAGTATTGTTTTAATGTGTTTAGGTTATTGGATTTCGAATTGTCATTGCTAACAATATTAGTAGAAACGTTTATGAAGTGATTGTTGAGTTGTTCAGCAGTAACATCTTTGATTACATTTGATTTGGAAGATGATTGTTTGTTTGTTATTTGATTAATGGCCCTCCAAATGATTTTTGAGTTTTGTTTGGAGGATAGTAAATCTGGGAAATATTTCTTTTTTTCTCGACGTTTCTGTGAGTTTATGGCGTTTCGTAATCTTTTTGACTCTACATGATATTTATGTTTTTTTAAGAAATCTCTAAGATAGCATGCTTCTTCTAGTTCTTTTGTGAGCCAAGGCGGTTTGGGGACATGTTTGACCCTTATGGTTTTAAGTGGAGCATGTTTATTGTAAATTTCAGTGAAAGTTTTTATCCAAAACTCGATGGCCGAGTCTGGATCAGTAATGTTGAATGTTTCTGAGAGCATTGAGTTACTTAGTTCCAGAAGGGAAAGCTTTTCATTAAATTTTGCAAAAGAACGATATGTTATGTTTTTATGTCCAGGTTTGGGAATTTTTGTTCCTTTTTTTGACCATTGTAGTACATACTGGGTAGTGATCGCTGCAGTTATAGACAGGGACACATGTTTCTATGATGTTTTTAGGATTTGTTACGTAGATGTGATCAATTATTGTGCTCGAGTTTTGTGTGACTCTCGTGGGTAAACTAACTAGTTGGTGAAGGTTGAGTGAATTAGTAATTTGCGTCCATGCATTATTTACTTTTGTTAAATCGATATTAAAATCACTAGTAGTATTACTTCCCTGGGATCTAATAAGACTACGTTCATCATTGCGTCAAACTTGTCAATCCAATTTTTTCTTTCTGCTGGATTCCTATAGCAGAATCCCATTGCAATAGGTGGTGAACCTTTTATGGACACTTCAAACCAGACAGATTCTACATCATAATGTTCTAGATGGATGAGACGCTTGAATGTTATAGATTCACTAATGTATATGATGATTCCTGTTTCTTTTTGCTTTTGTGGATCCTTTCGTATGATTTTATATCCAGGGATATATAAATCAGTCATCTATGTCCTTCGAAAGTCTTGATTCAGATAGCCCTAGTATGTGAAATGGTTTGCCATGGTTTCTTATAAGTGTTGATATGTTGTCAATTTTATTAACTGCGTGATTTATATTTAAGTGGCAAAATAAAGAGAGAGAGAGAGAGAGAGAGGAGAGAGAGAGATGAGAGAGAGAGAGAGAGGAGAGAGAGAGAGAGAGGAGAGAGAGAGAGAGAGAGAGAGAGAGAGAGAGAGAGAGAGAGACAATGACAATAACAATGACAATGACAATGACAATGACAATGACAAAGGTTATTTGTGTAAGCGAGATGCCCATTCACAAGGGGACAGTGGGAGGGGGACAGGGCACAAAACACATATCATATACAGAGAACTTAATACATTATAGCCCCAAAAGTCATCATGGCATGGAATCCACAACATGGTTACAGGGTACATTTAGAACCTTTTTTCATTAGCTTTGGTCAGCCCTTACAAACGGAACTGGTAAGGGGGAGGAATTTCCACAACACTGTACAAATCCAGCGTCAACATCTTACACAAACTGATCTGCGACAAGAAAAACCAGGTACATGTAGGTCACAATGTCTCTTCTTCCCTTTCAATCGTGGCTTGTGCAACTTTGCACCCCTAACACACTAACACGTGATAAATTCGTGATGGTCCAGGTGGCATGTGGCAGACAGCTATCCCCCCCCCCCTCTCTCTCTCTCTCTCTCTCTCTCTCTCTCTCACGCAGAGAGAGCGAGAGAGAGAGAGAGAGAGAGAGAGAGAGAGAGAGAGAGAGAGAGAGAGAGAGGAGAGAGAGAGAGAGAGAGAGGAAGAGAGAGAGGAGAGAGAGAGGAGAGAGAGAGGAGAGAGAGAGAGAACGTCGTCAAAGTCAAACTGAAGCTTATCCTTTCAGGGCCTTTGAATAAAGGGATTTGTATGTGTAAATATATATCTATATATATTTAATGAATGAAACCAATTGATTGACACCTCTTCTCCCCCTCCCCCTCCCCTCCCCTCCCTCACACCTCTCTCTCTTTCCAGCTCAAGCTGAGTTATGTCGGAAGGAGAAGGGTCCTACTTTGTGATCCTAGTATAGATCTCACTATGTGTGTTTATGTGTAATCAAAACAAGAAAGAGAGATTGATTGATTGATTGATTGATTGATTGATTTATTTATTTATTTATTTATTCTTTTATCGAGGATAACA
>CM060338.1:969244-979244 GCA_030674155.1 Stramonita haemastoma
CCCAAGTCCTTTACCTTTACCGAAAACTTCACCTACATTAATTTTGGCTGTGTCATGTCAAAGTGTGGGGTAGGCAATGATTATTGTCCTACCTAAAAAAAAGGAAAAAAGAAAATTAGAAAGCAATAAACTTGGGACAAGTGAACACCGAGGAGAAGAGGCAGAGGCAGAGGCGGTGGCGGCCATTTTGTTCAGATCCTTTCCGGTTTGAAGGTCATTCAGGTATAAAAGTTCAACTGTTTTTTAAGAGGTTCATAAAATGTTGAAGTGTTTTGTTAGTAGAAGTTTTCAGTAAAGGGGGGACGGATAGCTCAGTGGTCAGAGCACTCGCTTTTCCCTAGTTAATGTTAAGCAGCGTGGAGCATGGCTACCGGTTGATGTGTGACCGTTTGGGTGCCTTGGCTTCAGTACAGTTCCCCAGTTCACCCAGCTGTTAAAAAAAATTGTGGTACAAGAGAACTTACTTATTTCAAAATAGGGGCGTAAAATAGTGGGTACAAGAGAACTGAAGTTCAAAATAGGGGCGTAAAATAGTGGGTACATGAGAACTACTACAGTTCAAAAAAAGTGTAAAATATAGTGGTACAAGGACGACTTTACTTACTTTAAAAAAAAGGTGTTAATAGTGGGTACTAGAGAACTTACTTAGTTCAAAATAGGGGCGTAGAACCGTGGTAAAAAAGAACTTACTTAGTTCAAAATAGGGGCGTAAAATAGTGGGTACATGAGAACTTACTTAGTTCAAAATAGGGGCGTAGAACCGTGGTAAAAAAGAACTTACTTAGTTCTGTTTTCTCTGTACTCAGAAATCTGTGATGGCAGTCTTCAGGATCCAACAACACTGAAACATATAATCTTTTCTCTTCAAGAGTTAAAAGTCTGATCCTAGAACCCCGCCCCCCTTCCCCCCCCCTTCCCCCCTTCCCCCACCCACCCATTCTTCCCCCCTCCCCCAACAACCCCATGAAGATTTTCCTGGTGTTAGTGGATTGGTGGTCTAGAGGTAATGCCCCTGACAAGAAAGGAAAATCCCCTGATTGGAAGTGTGTAGGTGGTTGGAATAGCACAGCCGCCAAGGATTAAATTCTGACATAAAGAGTGATAGCAAGCTAGTTTGTGTACATATACTTACTGTCAGAGTGAACAATATTAGTTCATAGTGAACAACATTAGTGTGGGGAAACAATGAATCTGTACCCCACAACATCCCACCTACCCCCCCCCCCCACTCCCACCACCTCTCCCCCCTACCATCACCCTAACCACCCTCCCAGTACCCTCCCACCCCTAACCCCACTACCCCCCTACCTACCCCCAACCTACCCACCTCCTCCAATCCCCCTCCCTCCCCCCTCCCCAACCTATCCCTCCCACCCACCCCCTCCCTACCCCCTCCTCCCAACTCCCCCTCCCCCCCTCCCCTCCCAAGTCCCCCTCCTACCCCCCCTCCCAAGTTCCCCCTCCCCCCCACCCCCCTCCCTCCCAAGTCCCCCTTCCTCCCTAAGTCCCCTCCTCCCCCTCCATCCCCCCCTCCCAAGTCCCCCTCCCTAATCCCCCACCCCAACAAGTCCTCCCTAACAAAGAAAAAAAACTGGCACAACATGGGAGATAGACAACACATTTTCTCCAAACCTCAGAGAATTAGAAGTTAGGGGTGATCCCCATAGTGATTGAATTCTTAATTCAAAGCTCAAGTTGTTGCTTCATATTTTTGCAACTGTTATTACACTAACAATTTCACACTTTAAAGGTTCTTTTCCTATGTCTGCTCAGAAATGGGGAAAAAAACTTAATCTTAAACATTTCATATCACCACGTCCTTGTTTCAACAGGTAAAAGCACAGTCTATAATTTTATATAAAAATTGTTGTTTAATTTCCATTAGATACAGATTTTTCTCTGGATTTCTTAGTAACTTCAAACAATAAAAAGGAACATCACTGTTTATGATAGCCTTTAAGGGAGGTAATATTGCCTTAAAATTAACGTTTTATCACGCACACAGAATATGTCAGAAACTCTAAATACATGCAGCATAAATCACCACAGGTAAAACAACTTACAGTTGCCATTGGCAAATTTGTTATATGAGGGCAATGCAGGGACAGATAAGAAATGAAACAGGAGGGGAAATCTTAGGTTTGAAATAAGTATGTCTGGAGTCTGGATCAAAAAGTGTCATAAGTAGGCTTTTAGCAAAGTGAGAGAGAGAGAGAGAGAGAGAGAGAGAGAGAGAGAGAGAGAGAGAGAGAGAAGAGGAGAGAGAGAGAGAGAGAGAGAGAGAGGAGAGAGAGGAGGGGGGGTCATTCCAGACTGATGGACCAGAAATAGAGAAAGAGAAATAAATCAACACAACACAACACACACACACCACGCACGCACGCACGCACACACTCACACTACACATACACCACACAAAACACACACAACACACACACACACACACACACACACACACACACACACACACACACACACACACACACACGAGAGAGATTCAAGATTCAAGATTTAATTCCTTTCACCCATTTTGGGGCATGGAGGATAACAAACAAATTCAAGAGGAGAAAAAAATCTTTACAGCAGTACACTCAAAAATATTATTAATACTAACAGAAACTGAAAAGCAACAATTCATGGCAAAATGATGAACAATATTAAAGACTCAAGACAATTTTAAGTACATAAATTTCTGTAAAAGACACAATCTACACTTGTGAAAGGCAACAAAATGAAATTTCAAGAAATACCCGTAAAATGTTATAAATTTTAAAAAGACAGGAAAACTTTTCAAGATTTACATTTTCACAGACTGCAAAAATCATAACTGAAAATGGTTTAAAGCAAATGCTGAGGAGTAAAATCTTGTCGTAAATGTTTAAAATAGGAAACATTCCATGATAGAATGAAATGCTTCCCCTAGAAGAGACATATTGCATTTTGAACATACTCTTTTTTCCATGGTACCTCAATAGAAATCTTGTGACAACTGGAACTTAATTTCATAAGAGTGTAAACATATACATCTGGTAGACAAGTTATATATTTTTACCAGCCAAAATTGGTTTTATAGTTTTTGTAATAAAGGCATCTATTATTATCCCACATCTCAGCTCTCAATTCATGAACAAAATTGTCCATTAAGAAGATTTTGATATATGGACTGGTAGAATTGATAGTTGAACAAAACTGTCTCTCCCACAAATGTTCAAATCTGCTTTGTACTAAAATGTTTTGTATCATATTTAGGCCTGCTGATTGAATCCAAAAAAATTGTCATGTAAATCTTTCATCATCTGCTAAACATTTGACATGGCTTTGTCAGACTGGAAGTCAAGCAGCTGCATCTAGAAATGAACCATTCACACACACACACACACACACACACACACACACACACACACACACACACACACACACACACACACACACACACACACACACATATATATATATATATATATATATAAGAGAGAGAGAGAGAGAGAGAGAGAGAGAGAGAGAGAGAGAGAGAGATAGATAGAAGATAGAAGTAGATAGATAGATAGATAGATAGATAGATAGATGAAGATGAGAAGATAGATAGATAGTAGATAGATAGATTAGATAGATAATAGACGACACACAGATTCATTCACTCATACATATGCTGTGTGGCTACTTCATGTAATATTACTTCCCTTCACACACTATCTTAACAATTCAATCCCTTTTAATTGTTTGAAGCTGTTTAGTAGTCCAGATAAAAAACTTCCATCTGTGGAAAAGAGCAACAATTTTATATGAATTTGTAGAATTGCTGTTTACCTCTATTGAACAAGTACAAGATGAAAAGTAATTAATTGTAAATATAATATATAATTTTAAAACTAATTTTAGGAAAACACCATCAAAATTTGGAATTGTTTGTTGACAACATGTCATAAAAATTAGATGCAGTTTTAAACCTAGCTGATTAGGAATGACAGATCTCTACAGGGATCTCCCCTAACTTCTAATCCTCTGAGCTTTGGAGGTGTGTTTTCTATCTTCCTGTGTTGTGCTTGGGTGAAGGGAGGAGGGGAGATGGGATGGGGATAGGGAGGGGGGTAGGGATGGAGATAGGGGGGATAGGGAGGGGGGAGGGATGGAGAAGGGATGGAGTAGGGAGGAGATAGGGGGGGATAGGGAGGAGGGGGGAGGGGAGGGGGGGATAGATGAGAGGGAGGGATGGGGATGGAGATATGGGGGGAGAGGGAGGGAGGGAGATAGATTGGGGGGAGGGAGGAGATAGATTGGGGGGGGACAGAAGGACGTGGAGGAGGGAGGGAGATAGGTGGGGGAGAGAGGGGTGAGGAGGAGGGAGATAGGTGGGGGGGATGAAGGGAGATAGGTGGGGGGGGGGAGAGGGAATGGATATGGGAGGGAGAGGAGAGGAGATAGGTGGGGGAGAGGGGGAGGGAGGGGGGAGTGGGGGAGAGGGGGAGAGGGGGAGGTGGAGGGGGGAATGGGGGATAGTAGAAGAGAGGGGGAGAGGGGGGATGGGTATATTGGGGGAGAGGTGGGATTTTTTTTTTGATTAGAGTGGAAATTGGGAGGAGGGGGATGGTTGCTGGAGAAAGTGGGCTTTGGTTAAGTTAGAATGGAGGAGAAGGTAACGTTTGTCATGGTCTACATTATTAAGTGGTATCATTGTCTCAATCACCTTGTGGTGAATTGACATTAATTAATAAACTAAGGAGGAAACAAACAAACAAGCAAGGAAGCTTCTCTGGCTTTATATAATCACTTTTTTTTCTTTATTCTTTTATATTGAGGATAATGGAATAAGCACTCTTGTGCTTTTTTACATCCAGTCCCCATGTGTATGCACTTTTGTAAATGTCATCTGTTCCCACCGGCACTACTGATGGCCTACTCTTACGAAAAACGGAACAGGATTTAACAGTGTGCGCAAGATGTTCTGCTGCGATTCGCACACGGGGCCTCGTTTAAAGTCTCATCCAAGACTTTTGGAGAGAGTGGAGTCAGCATTGATGTTAACTCCAGAAGAAAAATCTCCTGACGGGACTTGACCCAGGTCGTCAAATTTTCCAGCCAATGTTCTGACCACTAGGCTATCCGTCCCCCAGAAGGCATGTCTGCATGATAAAAAAAGGATTTAAAAGTGGAAAACACATGGTCAACATGGTGTTTCCTATGCCAGTATTGTTCAGGAGTGTCCAAAGTAAGTGTATGCCAAGAGTCATGCTGTCACTCTCATTTGCAGGTTTTGCCCAGTATCTTGATTAACCACTGGACTAGAATAGAATCCTGTTTGGGCCCATAACTTTTTCCGTGGATCGGTGGTCTAGGTTTGTAACGCGCCTTGCCTAGAAAGCAAAATGTCGGGTCGGAGGTGTGGGGTGCTTTGTACCCCGTTTCGGCCCAAAACTGTTTCCCCATCCATTAGACCCTGAGTGGTGGTCTGGGCGCGTTAGTCTTTCGGATGAGACGATAAACCGAGGTCCCGTGTGTTACACATCACTATTTAGCGCCGTAAAAGAACCCACGGCAACAAGTTATTGATGTCAGCTAATTACCATGGGTCTGTCTGGATACTCAGTGGCAGAGCACTCGCTTTCCTCAAGTCAAGTTAAGCAGCGTCGAGCGTAGTTACCAGTTGGATGGGTGACCGTTAGCGTGCCTTGGCTACAGTAACAGTCCCTCAAGTTCACCCAGCTGTAAATGGGTACCTGCCCTCTTTAGGGTTCAGGGAAGGTAACGCAAGGAGAGGAGATGGGCGCCGCCCTCAATATGCTGGCCCCTAGAGAAGCTGAGGTCTCTGATGCCTCGCTCCCCTACAACGCATGGGTTTATGGGACACCTTTACGTTTACCATTTTGCCAAGGCCTACACTGAAATGTTGTTATGTTGTAAAATGTTGTGTTGAGATTGCCTTCAGCCATGACCAGCTCTTAACACAACACTGCACTCTCCTTTAAAAGGAGAGAAAAAATTCATCTGAAGTCGGAGTATGGCTGCCTATATGGAGAGGTACTTAAAAACAGTCATACACGCAAAACTTCTCAATTCAATGTGCACATTTCAATCTCACAGTGATTCCCAGGTGGGATGGATGAGTGAGTCAGAGTGCACTGTCTGGGTGTGGCCCCCACAGTGTTAAGCTGGGGAACGCACAACAGCAACAACAACAACAGTGTTGTGTAAAGGACACCCACTTCACGGGTATAAATCTAACCGTACCTCTTGCTGTTGGGGTAAGACACAATTCGTAGGGGGACGGGATAGCCTAGTGGTCAGAACATTGCGCTCGCAATTTGACGACCTGGGTTCGATTCCCGTTCGAGGGGATTTTCCCCTTGGAGTTAACATCAGTGCCGTCAGGGAGGAGCGTGTGTGTCTACACGGTCAAACAGGCAACTGTCCGTAAGCCGGAGTTTGAAGCGTGTTTGTGTGTGTGTGTGTGTGTGTGTGTGTGTGTGTGTGTGTGTGTGTGTGTTGTGTTGTGTGTGTGTGTGTGTGTGTGTGTGTGTGATGTTGTGTGTGTGTGTGTGTGTTTAATAATTCCGTTCGAGGGGATTTCCCCTTGGGAGCTAACAATAGTGCGTCGGAAGAGGCGTGGGTGTTCTACTCGTTCAACAGGCACTGTGTAAGTCGGAGTTTGAAGCGTGTGTGTGTGTGTGTGTGTTGTGTGTGTGTGTGTGTGTGTGTGTGTGTGTGGTGTGTGTGTGTGTGTGTGTGTGTGTGTGTGGTGTGTGTGTGTGTGTGTGTGTGTGTGGGATGGAGAGAGAGAGAGAGAGAGAGAGAGAGAGAGAGAGAGAGAGAGAGAGAGAGAGGGGAGAGGAGAGAGAGAGAGAGAGAGAGAGGAGAGAGAGAGAGAGAGAGAGGAGAGAAGAGAGAGATTTGATTGATTTCCTTGATTTATTCTTTTATATCGAGGATAATGGAATAAGCACTCTTGTGCTTTTTTACATCCAGTCCCCGTGTGTATGCAGTTTTGTAAATGTCATCTGTTCCCACCGGCACACGATGGCCTACTCTTACGAAAGCGGAACAGGATTTAACGTGAGCGCAAGATGTTCTGCGTGCGTTCACACACGGGGCCTCGGTTTAAAGTCTCATCCGAAGGACTTGTGGGGAGAGTGGAGTCAGCACTGATGTTAACTCCAGGAGAAAAATCTCCTCGACCGGACTCGAACCCCGATCATCAAATTGATTGAAGAGAAGTTGTGCGCAGAGTGAGTGAGTGAGGAGTGAGGTGAGTGAGGTGGGGAGAGGAGAGAGAGAGAGAGAGAGAGAGAGAGAGAAGGAGGAGAGAGAGAGAGAAGGGAGAGAGAGGAGAGAGAGTAGAGAGAGAGAGAGTAGAGAAGAGCAGAGTTGAGAGATGAGAGGAGAGAGAGAGGAGAGAGAGAAGAGAGAAGAGGAGAGAGAGAGAGAGGAGAGAGAGAGAGAGAGAGAATATAATATTTCAATCTCTGCAAACGCTTACTTTTAATGTCGGGTTTTTTTCATGCAACTCTTTATAAGAAAATAGTCGCAGGATATGTTATGTCCAATCAATATTTATATGAACTGAAATGATGTTAGCCGACAAGGCAAGGGACAGAAGCAGTCACCGACATGCATTGAGTGTGTCACTAATTAACTCCCCTGCCGGGACAACCCGTTGGGAGAAGTGGGGGGGGGGGGAGGGGGGGGAGGGAGAGAGAGAGAAGAGAGATGGCGTTCCGTCACCCGAAGGAATCTCAGTCACGTGGTATTCCTGGAATGTTCATCTTTGACCTCTCTTCAGAGTGCCAATCACAATTTTTGAGGTCTGGATGTTGTGCCATGTGTCTGTGTGTGTAAATGATTCGCCATTCTGATATAATTTTCTGAAAAAACTACACACGGGGACTGGATGTAAAAAAAAAGAGCACATGAGGGCTTATTTCATTATCCTCGATATAAAAGAATAAATCATAAATAGATATATAAAAAGTAAACGAATAAAAAAAAGGTAAATAAATAATAAATAAATAAATAAATAAATAAATAAATAAATAAATGATTTACTGACAGGTACAGAAACTGGTAGGAATCATATAATTATAGTTGAGAAGAAGTTACTGGTGATATGTGTGTGCATGTTAGTAAAGTGTGCTATTTGTACAAACCAATTCCTTGTAAAGGTAAAGATGTCCCCTAACCTTTGCAGTTGTAGGGGAGCGAGGCATCAAAATCCTTACTTCTCTAGGGGCCAGCATATTGAGGGCGGCGCCCATCTCCTCTCCTTCGCCGCTTTACCTTCCCTGACCCTAAAGAGGGCAGGTACCCGTTTAATTACTTTGTAAAAGTGCTCAGTTATCGGATCAGTAAACAGACTTTCTTCAGAAGACACAAGTGAAGAGATCAAGGAAAGGGGAAGTAATAAGTGCAAAAATCATTTATTTTATGATAAAGTTTTTAAAATTAAAATTAAGAAATCATGATTGTATTGACAACAGGAGGGTTGAAAACAAAGTAGATAAAACTATAAAAGAAAAAAATTTTAAAAAACTATTTATAAAAACAAAAAACAACTAAAACAGGCTGTAAAGGGTTGTAACTCTGTGGAATGAACAAGGTAAGTAGCCTGTCCAGTGTCTTGTGCGTCTGTATTCTTTCTTCTACATGGTAGCAGACACGCATATGATACAATATAATACAACACACCACAATGCATTACTATACAACATATTAAATGTTATGCAATACAACACATCCCAATAGAATGCAATATAACACATCATAATGCATTCCAATACAATCACAATGCAATGGAATGCAACACAATATAATGCACTACATCACAAAGCAATACAATACAGCCCAACCCAACCCAGTACAATACAATACAATAAATCCAATACAACACATCACAGTACAACACAATACACATGCAACACATCACAATGCAGTAGAATGCAATACGATACAACACAATGCAACACATTACAATGAAACAAAACCCAACACATCACAATGCAATGCAATACAAACAATACAACCAAAACACACACCCAACACAACACACCCAACACAACACCCAACACAACACGCCACAAACACACACACACACTACAACGCACAAACAACACTAACAAAATCACAGAGACAAAAAAAACTGCTCCTTATTGCAAATAACTACAGGCACTGGCTGTCTCCTCTCTTAACCCCCAAGGCCATAAAGCCACACATAACCATCCAGACAGACATCAGACATTGATTTAATGACTTGGCCATCTGGTCTATCTACAGGCCACTGATCCTTCCCCCCTCCCCCCTCCCCCCCCCCCCCCCCCCCCCCCCCCCCCCCCAGTCATCCAGCATCCTCTCTAGTGTCACTCAGTAAGCCTACAATGCAATACAATCAACACATCACAATGCAATCCAACACATCACAATGTAATAACACATCACACACACACATCACAATCAATCCAAACACATCACAATGCAATACAATACAACACATCACAATGCAATACAATACAACACATCCACAATCACAATGCAATACACATCACACAATGCAATACAATCCAACACATCACAATGCAATACAATACAACACATCACAATGCAATACAATACAACACATCACAATGCAATACAACACACAGCACAATGCAATACAACACATCACACATCAACAATGCAATACAATACAACACATCACAATGCAATACAACACACACAATGCAATACAACACAGCACAATGCAATACACTACAACACATCACAATACAAACAATACAACACATCAATCACTCACAATGCAAACAATACACACATCACATGCATACAACATCACAATGCAATACAATACAACACATCACAATGCAAACAATACAACACATACACACATCACAATGCAATACAACACACACAATGCAATACAATACACACATCAAAATCAAACAATACAACACATCACATCATCAAATGCAAAAAACACACAAATCAAGACAATACAACACATCACAATGCAATACAC
>CM060338.1:989244-996744 GCA_030674155.1 Stramonita haemastoma
GTGCTGTCATGGCTCATTTTATATTTATGTCACAGCAGATTTCACTGCATATAAATTCAGGCTGCTCTCTCCAGGGAGAGCATATCGCCCCAAGTGCAGCCAATCCAATCCAAAGCCTTTTTATGCCTTCTTGGCATGTAGGGCAGCAACAAAGGTTCTCCACTCCTGCCTGTCTTGGGCCAGTTTCTGAATGGTTCCCCAGGAGTGTTGGAGGGTCTTCAGCTCTGTTTCTATTGTCCGACGCCAGGTGTTCTTGGGTCGTCCTCGCCTGCGTTTTCCGTCTGGTGTCCAGTGGAGGGCTGTTCGGGCGATGTTCCCTTGTTCCCGTCGGCTGATGTGTCCTATCCATCTCCATCGTCTTTGCATAATGATGGTATCTATATTTTCTTGGTCGCAGCGGGCCAGGAGTTCTTGGTTGGAGATGGTCTGAGGCCAGAAGATGCGTAGTATTCTCCTGAGATTCTTCGTGTGGAATGTAGACAGTTTGTTAATGTCATTCTCAGTCATCCTCCAGCATTCCGAGCCATACAGGAGGGTGGAAAGTACGCAGCTCTGATACAGTCTTAGTTTGGTCTTTGTGCTGTATTGGGATGACTTCCACACATTGTTCAGATTTCTGTAAGCAGCTCTTGCTTTGTTGATGCGGTTTTTGATGTCATTGCTTGCTCCGCCATAATGCCTGACAATACTCCCAAGGTATGTGAACTCTTCAGTTGTTGGCAGATCTTCTCCGTTCACTGTGACAGGAGAGGGATTCTGAACGTTTAGCATCATCACCTCTGTCTTCTTCTGGCTGATTTTCAGGCCTACTCCCCAAGTGCAGCGCTGTCCTTTATTTCATTATTTGTATTTCTTTTTCCTGTTTGCTAGTGTATTTGTTTCCCAAACAGTGGCTTTTTTCTACAGAATTTTGCCAGGCACAACCCTCTTGTTGCCGTGGGTTCTTTTTGTGTGCTAAAGAATGATATGTAACACGTGGGACCTCGGTTAATCATCTCATCTGAAAGACTAGCACTCAGACCACTACTCATGGTTTAATGGATGGGGGAAACGTTTTGGGCCCAAACGGGATTTGAACCACCGCGCACACTCCGACCCGGACTTTTCACTTTCTAGACAGGCGCATTGCCTCCAGACCACCAATCCACATTATTAACACCCACACCACACGTCTTGTGTGGCTGTGTGCCATTGTGACACATTGGTTAACACCCACACCAGACCCTCACACAAGCTGGTGTTTATTTATTTATTTATTTATTCATTTATTTATTTATTCTGTTGTATCAAGGATAATGGAATAAGCACTCATGTGCTTTTTTTACATCCAGTCCCCGTGTGTATGTAGTTTTGTAAATGTCATCTGTTCCCACCAGCACACAAAGGCCTACACTTACCAGGATTTAACATGTGCACAAGATGTTCTGCATGCGATCGCACACGGAGCCTCGGTTTATCGCCTCATCCGAAGGAATTTTGGGGAAAGTGGAGTCAGCACTGATGTTAACTCCAGAGGGGGGGGGGGGGGGGGGGGCAGTTAATGATGTATGGTATTCCTGTGGATGGCATCCAACAACAGCTAGTTTCAAGGATTCTCTCTCTTCTGTATCTACTGTACTTCAGCATCTGACTGAAGTGTCTGACTGAAGTGTATGACTGAAATGTCTGCTGTCTACTTCTACTCTCATAAAGAGAGGGAAGGTGTTTTGTATGATTGTGTACACGTGTGTTTGTTTGTTGCACATACGTACAAGGTGTGTGTGTGTGTGTGTGTGTGTGTGTGTGTGTGTGTGTGTGTGTGTGTGTGTGTGTGTGTGTGTGTGTGTGTGTGTGTGTGTGTGTGTGTAAGTGTGTGTGTATGTGTGTGTGCAGACACGTATGCGTGTGCGAGCGCCTCTCCCTCCTGTATAGACACACACGCGCGCGTGCTCGCGTACGCGCATGCGTGCACACGCACGCACACGCACACACACAGGTACACATACACACACAGGTACACACACACACACACACACACACGAACACTAACAAACAAACAAACACACACACACATACACACACAAACACACATACACAAACACACACACACACACAAATACACAAACACACACACACACAAACACACAAACACACATACACAAACACACACACACACAAACACACACACGCACGCGCGCATGCGCACACCTGGTATACACCACTGTGCACCAGTTAAATAGGGTGTAACTTGACTATCTAAACCTCACTCCCGCTGTCATACCTGTTTGCATTGTCCAATATTTCTTATCCCTATAAATCATTAACCCCCCTTCCTGTTTACGTGTTACCGTTTAGTGTTATAGGCAAACATGCTCCCCACCCTCTTTTTTTTTTATTGTTTTACCTGTGGTGATTTTAAGAGTGATTCTTCTTCTTCTTCTTCTTCGCAATTCTTCTTCTTCTTCTTCTTTGCAATTCTTCTTCTTCGCAATTCTTCTTCTTCGCAATTCTTCTTCTTCGCAATTCTTCTTCTTCGCAATTCTTCTTCTTCGCAATTCTTCTTCTTCGCAATTCTTCTTCTTCTTTGCAATTCTTCTTCTTTGCAATTCTTCTTCGTAATTCTTTGCAATTCTTCTTCGCAATTCTTCTTCTTCTTCGCAATTCTTCTTCGCAATTCTTCTTCGCAATTCTTCTTCGCAATTCTTCTTCTGTCCACCTCCTGGAAATTCTGTGCTGGGAATTCCCTCTTTTCTATCCCTCTCTTTGTTTCTACGTTGTTTCTGTCACCTCGTTCTTGTCTATCTTTTTGCCTTCTTGGTACAATTCTCCTGCCTCTTTTTATATCCACAAAGTAGCCTACTTAACAGATGACAATTCTCTCCCATTGCTAAGGTCGGATGTGCTGGGCCTGACTTGTCAAGCGCTTAAGTAAACAGCAACAGCGCAATGCATTTTTGCTCATATGACGGACAACAGTAGTTGGCGTCAGAGCGTTTGAAGAAGACAAAGCACACAGAAGAAACAAAAATAGATGTAAGGTAAAAAGCAAAGGTGTCCTATTACCTATGTGGTCGTAAGGGAGCGAGGCATCAGAGACCTCAGCTTCTCCAGGGGCCAGTATATTGAGGGCAGTGGCGCCCATCTCCTCTCCCTCGCTGCTTTACCTTCCCTGACCCTAAAGAGGGCAGGTAGCCATTTACAGCTGAGTAAACTGGGAGACTGTAGTGAAATCAAGGCGTGTAAACGGTCACCCATCCAGTTGACAACCACGTTCGATGCGGCTTAAATTAATAAACCCTGGCTGTGGGAAAGCGAGTGCTCTGACGTACCACTGAGCTATCGCATCCCTAAAAAAGTAGATGTACAGATGCACAAAAGGACTGTAGTCTGTATCCTGGATCAACCAAAAAAAAATATACGGACAAATGGCGACAGTGCAAACTACCCCCTACTGTTTGCCCCGCGTTTGAAGTAAGTGCATTGTCTGCCTTCAAAGGAATGCAAAGGAATGCGTCATGTCAGCGCCTGTTTTTATTGTGGGTTTTTGTGCTTTTTTGTTTTGTTTTTGGAGAGACCGCAAATAATATAGCAGTAACTGCGCCTTGAAATCTGGTGTAGCAGGTTTGTGCATGTTATGTAATAGACGTTGCAGATCTGAAAGTGTGTGTGTGTGTGCGTGCGTGTGTCTGTCTGTCCGTCTGTCTGTCTGTCTGTCTGTCTGTAGACACAGAGAGGAAGATAAAGATTCAGAGAGGGTAGGAGATACAAATATTAGTGTATATGTGCGCGCGCGCGCGCGTGCGTGCGTGTGTGTGTGTGTGTGTGTGTGTGTGTGTGTGTGTGTGTGTGTGTGTGTGTGTGTGTGTGTACACGCCCGCGGGCGCACGTTTGTATGCACAACTGTGCGTTACAAGAGTGAGAGAGAGACCTACACACACACACACACATACACACACCGACACACACCGACACACACACACACACACACCGACACACACACACACACTCACACACACCGACACACACACACACACACACACACACACACACACACACACACACACACACACACACACACACACACACACACACACACAGACGCAGACAGAGAGACAGACAGTAGGAACTGCGCAGAAGAGTACCTCACTTGACAGTAACCACGCAGCACACATTATACGCTCATTCATAAACTTGAATGACTCGTGCATGCTCTGTCTGTCTGTGTGTAATCTTATACAGACATACGCAGACACAAATACACATGCGTGCATGCATGCACCCCTGTGTCTCTCTGTCTATTTCTGTCTGTCTGTCTGTCTGTCTGTCTGTCTGTCTGTCTGTCTGTCTGTCTCTCTCTCTCTCTCTCTCTCTCTCTCTCTCTCTCTCTCTCTCCTCTCTCTCTCTCTCTCTCTCTGTGACATGTATTGTGGCCAAAGGCCGATGTGCATTAAACAATTTCAGGGTTCACAGTTCAGTTCTCTTGTAATGTTTCTTTCTCTCTTCCCTTGTGTGCGTGTGTGCCCGCACATCCTGTGTGTGTGTGTGTGTGTGTGTGTGTGTGTGTGTGTGTGTGTGTGTGTGTGTGTGTGTGTGTGTGTGTGTGGTGTGAATGTGTGTGAGTATGCCCGAGCGCACATATGTGTGTGTGTGTGTGTGTGTGTGTGTGTGTGTGTGTGTGTGTGTGTGTGTGTGTGTGTGTGTGTGTGTGTGTGTGTGTGAGTGAGTGTACGTGCGCGCGAGCGCATTTGTGCGTGTGTGTGTGTGCGCGCGATTGTGTGCGCGCGTGCTTGCGTTTGTGTGTGTGTGCGTGCGCGCGCGCGAGCTCAACGCATACGTGTGTGCGTGCACGCTTGTGTGCAACTTTCCAAATTGGTTTGTTATTGACCCAGTTTGTCTCCAAAACAAGTGGCCCGAACGCGAAGGACAATGGGGGGCTATGTAATTCTAGATTATAATGCTGTTCGTCACAGGAAGACACGGGGACAGCAGACATCGGATATACTGTCTGCACTGCTGCAAATGACAGAGAGAGAGAGAGAGGATAAGTGGAAAGAGAGCAAACAAAATTAGGGGCAGGACAGGGAGAGGGATGGGAAGGGGAAGGGAGGGAGAGACGGGGTAAAGTGGCAGCTCTGTTAGGCTACATACACCATGCGTGAAATTTTGATGGCCGATTGTTTTCCTTGTTTTTGTTATCCAGTCATTTTGGGGATGAAGATCGTGTTGCTCATCTTTGACACCTCTCTCTCTCTCTCTCTCTCTCTCTCTCTCTCTCTCTCTCTCTCTCTCTCTCTCTCTCTCTCTCTCTCTCTCTCTCTCTCTCCTCTCTCTCTCTCTCAGTGGATTTGTCAGTATGCGGTCCGCTAGTGTTCTGCTTGAAATCTCGAAGTTTAACACTTTTGACAGGAAAAAGAAAAGGGAAATAACATGGGTAGGCGCTGCACTTGTGGCGACACGCTCTGTCCACAGGGAGAGTAGCCCGAATTTCAGACAGAGAAATCTGCTGTGACATAAAGTGGTATATAATAAAATAAGATAAGTCACGTAAAAACACACTTGAATCATCCCATGAAGGTTAGAACTACAAAATATCATCTGACAATGAGCCTATACAAACAACTTTTATTTCCAGATGGTACATTGAATAGCCAGGGCAATATCTATTTTTTATCTGTTTTTATTTTATTTATTCTTTTATATCGAGGAAAATGGATGTGTGTGTGTGTGTGTGTGTGTGTGTGTGTGTGTGTGTGTGTGTGTGTGTGTGTGTGTGTGTGTGTGTGTGTGTGTTGCGTGCGTGCGTGCGTGCGTGCGTGCATGTCCTGCGCTTACTATCATAATATATCCCAGCGTCAACCGGACCGGGAGATACAGACACCTGCAGTGTTGGTCAGGTAATTTGAGCAACGCTCTCAAACTCCCGTCCGTAAAGTGGATGAAGCTCGACTGTGTGGTCCCAGTCTCCCCACTGAGCCCACAGCACACTAACTCTGGGTAGGAGCCTGCAGGAGCCCGAAAAAATCCCTATAACTCTTGGGAATCGAATCCGTGACCTTCCAGTCGGAATCTAAGGCGCTAACCACTGCGCCATAGCAGCTGGTTGGTTACATGAAACATGGCATAGTAGGGTTCTTTGACTTCCGTCATTGTGTTTGCTGAAAATGTGTCCGTGAGACTGATCATGATACTATCTTTGTCTATAATTACTTTTTAGTGGATAGACGTTAAATCTGAAGACGCATACGATACGATCTCTATGTTATTATCACTCCGTGTGTTGTTGTTGTTGTTGTTGTATCTATTTGTCATGTGCTTCTCAGAAATAGAGATTTTGATTAAACCAAGAGTTCTTATGTGTTTGATGTAAGACCTGCTTGCTCATAATGAAAAAAAAGAAAAGAAATGATCACAAAGAAACTAAGTTTGGGGGTTTTATTGTTGTTTTTTGTTTGTTTTGTTGCATTTTGTTTTTGTTGGGTTTGTTGTTGTTGTTGTTTTGTTTGGTTTGGTTTGGGGGGGGGGGGGGAAGATACTGTCTTTTTACTATGATTTTTCTACATATTCTTAGTAGAGGTGTTTGCAAACTGAACATTGTGTACAAACTGAATGTAAACTGAACGCAAACTGAACGTTGTGTGCAAACTGAACGTTGTGTGCAAACTGAACGCAAACTGAACGTTGTGCACAAGCTGAACGTAAACTGAACGTTGTGCACACACTGAACGTGTCACGCTGTTTGTTTCAGGTGAACCTGTACCGCTACACTGTTACCCATGCCAGAGCTTCAACAGAAAAACCGCCACCACCACCACCACCACCACCACCACCACCACCAACACCACCACCACCACCACCACCACAATCCTCACCACTGAAGTGAACAGTAACAACAAACAAACAAAACAACAAACAACACTACTACTACTTACTCATCTACCACCCCTATGCTCAACTGGTTAACAAGAGATGACAAGATTTACAAAACTGCATACACACGGGGACTGGATGTAAAAAAGCACCCGAGTGCCTATTCCATTATCCTCAATACAAAAGAATAAATAAATATATAACTAACTAACCAACTAAATAACTAATTAAACAAACAAACAAACAATTATTCAATTATCCTTGATATAAAAGAAAGAAAGAAAGACACAAAAAAAAAGACAAAAAAAAAGAAAATGGAAAATATCAATAAGTAAATAAACAACCAAACAAACAACTAAACAAACCACACACACACAAAAAAAAACCACCAACAAAATCAAACCCCATGGCATCAGAACCCAAACCACCCCCAGCCAACAACAGTGACCTGTCAGACAACGTGGACAGCGCTCTCAGGGAGAGACCCAGCTATGTGAGGTCACCCTCCAGACAGTCCACAGGCAGCAGACAGCCCCGGGGGGGGCCCGGCGGCAGCAGACCCCGCCTGGACCGACTGTCCAGCTGCCACCTGCATCATGTCAACAGTGTGCCTTCCAAACCCGACCTCAAGCGTTTAGGGTCTATCAACTTGAG
>CM060338.1:1001744-1004244 GCA_030674155.1 Stramonita haemastoma
CACACACCCCACACATACTTTCTCTCTCTATTATCCTTGATATAAAGGAATGAATAAATGAATGAATAAATAAATAAATAAATGATCATTCTACCCTGATATGCATACATACATACTCTGCACACAGGGGGTGATGTACCCAGCCGCACAGGCCCTGTGGTCACGCTGGGCTCCGCCAAACGAAGAAAGTCGTCTGATCGGCTTTTCCCTGGCAGGTAAGTCTGTCACTTCTCTTCACTCCACTTCCCTTCACTTCACTCCACTCTTTGTTTTATTTTATTTATTTTTTATTTTATTCTTTTATATCGAGGATAATGGAATAAACTCCCATGTGCTTTTTTTTCTTCCAGTCCCCGTGTGTATGCACTTTTGTAAATAGTGTCATCTTGTTCCCACCAGGCACACAATGGCCTACTCTTACGAAAAGCGGAACAGGATTTAACGTGTGTGCGCAAGAAGGTCTTGCGCGTGCGTTCGCACACGAGGCCTCGGTTTACAGTCTCATCCGAAAGACTTTTGGGGAGAGTGGAGTCAGCACTGATGTTAACTGATGCTGTGCGCATCCTACTACTTTTTCTTTTTTCCTTTCTTTCTTTTTTTCTTTTCTTTTCTGGAGACGGGATAGCTCAGTGGTCAGAGCACTCGCTTTCCCCCAAATCAAGTTAAGCAGCGTCGAGCGTGATTACCATTTGGATGGGTGACCGTTTGCGCGCCTTGTCTTCAGTACAGTTCCTCAGTTCACCCGGCTGTAAATGGGTACCTGCCCTCTTTAGGGTCAGGGAAGGTAAAGCAGCGAGGGAGAGAAGATGGGCGCCGCCCTCAATATGCTGGCCCCTAGAGAAACTGAGGCCTCTAATGCCTCGCTCCCCTACGATCACACAGGTTATGGGACACCTTTACCTTTTCTTTTATATCGAGGATAAGGGATGTAAGCACTCGTGCGCTTCTTTCTTTTGACATCCAGTTCACTCCCTTGTGTATGAAGTTTTGCCAATTTTGTCATCTTGTTCCCACCAGGAACACATTGGCCTACTCTTTCGAAAAGCGGAACAGGATGTAATGTGTGCGCAAGATGTTCTGTATGCGTTCGCACACGGGACCTCGGTTTAGAGTTTCATTCGAAAGACTTGTCGGGAAAGTGGAGTCAGCACTGATGTTAACTCTTGGGGAAAATTATTCCCTTAAACGGGATTCGAACCTGGGTCGTCAGATTGCGAGCGCAATGTTCTAACCACTAGGCTATCCCGTCCCTATCCCGTCCCATAGGTTATGTATCCCTCCCCTCGCGTTCCTTGGCTAGAGCTCCCAGGTACACAAGTGGTGAGATTTTGCGTATGCGACCGGTTCTGTTTTCATTTGGGGATTTTTGGGGTGGGGCGTTTGTTTTTTGTTGTTGATGTTGGTTTTTGTTGTGGTTTTTTGTTTTTTTTTGTTTTGTGTGGGGGTTTTTTTTTGGGGGGGTACCATAAAGGTAGCTGTACTCCGACTTCAGGGCTGTCTGCCGGGTATGTTTGTGTTTCTGTAACCCTCTGAACGTTGACATGAATTACAGGATTTTGAAAGTGCATGTTTAATCTACTGCACATACATCTGCGTATGGACGCTAGTGTTTCGGATGAGACTGTGAACCGAGGTCTGTGTGTTAACACATGTTTGGCTTACGCAGAAGAACCCACGGCAGCAAGAGAGTTGGCCCTGTCAGAATTCTCCCCCCCCCAAAAAAAAAGCCATTGTGATAGGGAATTAATACAGTTACAGACAGGATTTCTTTTTATCTGCCGTCCAGTAATGTTATTTACTTATCTATTTATCTATTTATTCTTTTATTTCGAGTATAATGGAATAAGCCCTCGTGTGTTTTTTTTACATCCAGTCCCCGTGTGTATGCAGTCTTGTAAATCTTGTCATCCTTTCCCACCGGCACACAATAGCCTACTTTTTTTTTCGAAAAGTGGAACAGGATTTAACGTGTGCGCAAGATGTTCTGCGTGCGTTCGCACACGGGACCTCGCTTTACAGTCTCATCCAAGACATGTTCAGTCTTATTTATTGCGTAGTTAAGATCCAAGTTATCACTGGAATTCTTTTTACCTGTCGTCCAGTCATGGGGCGGGATAGCTCAGTGGTCAGAGCACTCGCTTTCCCCAAGCTAAGGTTAAGCAGCACCATGCGTGGTTACCAATTAAAAGGGTGACCGTTTGCGCGCCTTAGCTTCAGTACAGTCCCCCCAGTTCACCCAGCTGTAAATGGTTACCTGCCCTCTTTAGGGTCAGGGAAGGTAAAGCAGCGAGGGAGAGGAGATGGGCGCCGCCCTCAATATTCTGGCCCCTAGAGAAGTTGAGGTCTCTGACGCCTCGCTCCCTTACGACCACACAGGTTATGGGACACCTTGACCTTTACCAATGATGTTAGTGAAGATGATGGGGAGGGGGTTGATGTGTTTTATTCTTATTTCATTGATTTGTTTATTTATTTTTTTATATCGATGATAACGGAATAA
>CM060338.1:1021744-1024244 GCA_030674155.1 Stramonita haemastoma
CACATGCAGCTTCAGTGTATCGTTTCATCCGAAAGACTAGCATCCACATGATGATGATGATGATGATGATGATGATGATGATGATGATGATGATGATGATGAAGAAGAAGAAGAAGAAGAAGAGAAGAAGAAGAAGAAAAAGAAGAAGAAGAAGAAGAAGAAGAAGAAGAAGAAGAAGAAGAAGAAGATGATGATGATGATGATGATGATGATGATGATGATGATATTAATAATAATAGTAGTAGTGATAATAAGAGTAATAATAATAATAAGGATGATAACGACGACGACGACTATGGTGAAGATGATGATAATGTTAATTATGGAAATAATTATGATATTGATAAAGAGAAGAAGAAGAACAACAACAACACCAACAATAACGAAAAAAAGAACAATAATAATAAAACTGATGATGATGATAACACTTACAATTACAATAATAATAATAATATTAACAATAATAATAATAATAATAATAATAATAATAATAATAATAATAATAATAATAATAATAATAATAATAATACACAATACATAAAATTTATAGAACGCTACATCCTGCAAAAAAACAAACCCAAATCAAAACGCTCACTTTCAACCTATACAACACACAAAGCAACCAATACCCCACTACACCTCTCTGCTCTCACCAAGACGGATGCCGGGTACAGGGTACCTACCGAGGCCTTGACTCACCTTGAAGCCAGACACGGGAGACTCCATTTGCTCCGTGGAGATACCCCGCCACGACACCTGAACACTCTCGGGGCCATGGGAACCCACCCGTACATATTCCGGGTAGTGCAAGGGGGCTGCACACACAGTCAGAGAGGGGTGGGTGTGTGTGTGGGGGGGGGGGTTGTTGTTTGTGAGGGTGGTGAATTGATGGATCGTTGATTGGTGAAAAGAAACGCTGTAGTGCACTGTGGGATATTGATATGTGTGGTGTGGTGTGGTGTGGGGTGTGGTGTGGTGTTGTGTGGTGTGGTATGGTGGGGTGTGGGTGTGGGTGTGGTGGGGTGTGGTGGGGTGTGGTGTGGTGTGGTGGGGTGGGGTGTGGTGTGGTGGGGTGTGGTGTGGTGGGGTGGGGTAGGGTGTGGTGTGGTGTGGTGGGGTGGGGTGGGGTGTGGTGTGGTGGGGTGGGGTGTGGTGTGGTGTGGTGGGGTGGGGTGGGGTGTGATGTGGTGTGGTGAAGAGTAGTGTAGTGTTTTGTGGTATGATATGGTGTCACTACACCATACCACATCACACCACAAAACACTACACTACTCTACACAACACTATATGCACTACCCTATACTACAATACACACAGCTTATACCCTTTAGCAGGGTGATGGCAATTTTGGCCGTTGATGGCAGGGATAGCTTATATGAGATGAAGCAGGATGGGGACATCTTAGGTTTGAAATAAGTCTGTCTTGAAGCTGGAATTTAAAAAACCATTAAGACATTATGAGGGACGGGATAGCTCACTGGTCAGAGCACTCGCTTTCCCCCAAGCTAAGGTTAAGCAGCATCGAGCGTGGTTACCAAGTGGATGGGTGACCGTTTGCGCGCCTTGGCTTCAGTACAGTCCCCCAGTTCACCCAGCTGTGAATGGGTACCTGCCCTCTTTAGGGTCAGGGGAAGGTAAAGCAGCGAGGGAGAGGAGTTGGGCGCCGCCCTCAACATGCTGGCCCCTGGAGAAGCTGAGGTCTCTGATGCCTCGCTCCCCTACGACTAACAACACAGGTTGCAGTGCACATTTTTTTTATGATATTGCTTTTGTTTTACTTTTATTGTCTGGCAATGTAATATGCTGTGTATTGTATGTGCATGCATTTTTCCTTTTTTTTTTTTGCTAGTCAAATTTTCCACGTTCATATGTTAACCTATTTAAACTGATTTGATTGTACAGCGCGGTGAAGCCATGTGTTTTTTTTTTGGAATTTGCGCTATGTAAGGCTCCATTTTTATTATTATTATTATTATTATATTATTATTATTATTATTATTATTATTATACTATTATTAGGTTATGGAACACTTTTACCTTTTTTTTTTTCTTTTTCTTCTTTTTTTTTTTACCTTTTTCAGACCTTATTAAGGTAAAGGTGAGAGTGCTGACTTACCTTCATAGTTGGTGTTGAGGTAGTAGCAGCCACTAGGACGACTGAGGCCTGCCGAGTTGAACACCTGCACGTTCACCCAGTAATCGTCGTTGGCGAAGAGACCGATTACCGCCCCTTGCTTTGCTGTCCCGTAATGGCGGATGAACCGGATCATCTCCCTTTTCTCGAAGCCGTCGCAGTTCTCTCCCCTGCCTCCCCAGTGCCACCAGTTGATCTTGGCGGACAGGCAAAAGCGGTTGATGGATTTTTTTATTCTTTTATATCGAGGATAATGGAATAAGCACTCTTGTGCTTTTTTTCATCCAGTCCCCGTGTGTATGCAGTATTGTAAATGTCATCTGTTCCCACCGGCACACGATGGCCTACACTTACGAAAAGCGGAAC
>CM060338.1:1044244-1046744 GCA_030674155.1 Stramonita haemastoma
AAACCCATCACAATCAATATGTCCAAAACACGAAAGAAGTAAACCAAAAAGAAAAAACAAGAAGAAAAAAAAAAAAAGAAATCAGAACTGAAAACTCAACACTGAATGTAATTATTTATGACCTGTTTGCATCTTTACTATTTTCCATTCCACGTTTTCCTGTTTCCCGTTTTCCAGCTTCCTGTTTCGTATCCAATCCTTTCCCTATTTTTCCACATTTCCCAAATTTCTGCTTTCCATTCCACGCTTTCCTGCTTCTCATGTAACACTTTCCTATTTCTGTTTCATACTGTCCTCTCTGACCGGTTTTTTTTTTTCTTGGTCACTTCAGACTTTCTCTGTTACACTAGTAAAGGTAAAGGTGTCCCATAACCTATGTGGTCGTAGGGGAACGAGGCATCAGAGACCTCAGCTTCTCTAGGGGCCAGCATATTGAGGGCGACGCCCATCTCCTCTCCCTCGCTGCTTTACCTTCCCTGACCCTAAAGAGGGCAGGTACCCATTAATTTTACAGCTGAGTGAACTGGGCAACTGTACTCAAGCTAAGGCGTACAAACGATCACGACTGTGTTTTTTAAGTCTTCTTCGTCGAACGCTCAGACAGCAACTACAGTTGTAGATATACAATTTTGTTAATTTTATTCGTGGACGGTTGCATGCGCGTGACTGGTATTTAAATGCAAGCGCTTTGACATTTTGCTTTATAAGATTCAGCACTATATAAACTCCACATATTGTCTATATGATATTGTTTATTATCGAGGATAATGGAATAAGCATCTGTGTGCTTTTTAACATCCAGTCCCCGTGTGTATGCAGTTTTTGTAAAATCTTGTCATATGTTCCCACCGGCACACAATGGCCTATTCTTACAAAAAGCAGAACAGGATTTAATCTTATGAGCGAAAATGCGTCACGCTGCCGTTAAGCGCCTGAAATGAGTCAGGCCTAACACATCCCACTTCAGTGTGAGAGAGAATTGTTATCTTTGTAAGTCTTCCCCGAAAACGAAAAAAAAAGGCAGAAAATAAACCCAAAAAAACCAGAACACAGACAAGAAGGGAGGAGACAAAAAGAAAAAAAAAACACCAAGGCAAGAAACAAAGAGAGGGATAGAAAAGAGGGGATTTTCTGACAGAACTTACGTCCAGCGGCTACGGTGATGGGACTGCTGAAGACAGCACCTGCCGGGTTTTGGGCCAGACATGTGTAGGCACCTGCATCCTCCTTCTCCCGGGGCTGAGAGATGGTCAGACGACCGTTAGTGACGGTGTAGCGGTCACTGCCCAACACCTCACTCTGGCTGTCCGTGCCGTAATTCTTGTACCACTGAGGGATGGGGGGGGAATGGGGGAATGAATGATTATATCAGTCAATCAATCAATCAATCAGTGAGTCGGTGAGTCAATGAATGAATAGCTCTGCGTGTCTGTGCCGTAGTTCTTGTACCACTGAGGGATGGGGGAATGGAAGAATCAGTAAATCAATCCATCAGTCAGTGAGTCAATGGGATAGGGATAGGGACGAGATAGCCTGGTGGTCAGAACATTGCACTTGCAATTTGAAGACCCGGGTTCGATTCCCGGTCGAGGGGATTTTTTCTCCTGGAGTTAACATCAGTGCTGACTCCACTCTCCCCAAAAGTCCTTCGGATGAGGCTATAAACCGAGGCCCCGTGTGCGAACGCATGCAGAATTAATTAATTAATACATGGAATTTGTATAGCGCTATCTCTTGTAAAGACAACATCTTGCGCACACGTTAAATCCTGTTCCGCTTTTCGTAAGAGTAGGCCATTGTGTGCCAGTGGGAACAGATGACAAGATTTACAAAACTGCATACACACGGGGACGGGATAAAAAAAAAAAAAAAGCACACGAATGCTTATTCCATTATCCTCGATATAAGAGAATGAAATTTTAAAAAATTTATTATGAATATAAAAAATATAAATATAAATATAAATAAGAAAGGAATTAATGACTGAATGAGTGAATGAGTGAATGAATGAATGAATGAATGAATGAGTGAATGAATGAATGAATGAATGAATGAATGAATGAATGAATGAATGAATGAATGAATGAATGGCTCTGCGTGTCTGTACCGTAGTTCTTGTACTACTGAAGGGGGGAATGAATCAATCCATCAGTCAATCAATCAATCAGTCAGTGAGTCAATGAATGGATGGATGGATGGCTCTGTGTGTCTTTGCCGTAGTTCTTGTACCACTGAGTGATAGGGGAATGAATGAATCAGTAAATCAATCAGTCAATCAGTGAGTCAATGGATGGGTGGATGAATCAATCAATCCATCAACTGATTAAGCCATCAGTCAGTGAGTCAATGAATGGGTGGATGGATGGATGGATGGATGGATAAATGGATGATTGAATGAATAAATGAATCAATCAATCAATCAATCAAACATATCAATCAATCAATTAATCATTTAGTCAATCAATCAAGCTATCAGTCAGTGAGTGAATGAATGAATCAA
>CM060338.1:1051744-1056744 GCA_030674155.1 Stramonita haemastoma
AGGAGGCCCAGTCCACAGGGCAGTCTGAAAAACATTGTTGTTGTTTGTTGTTAGCTTGTCATGTATATCGTCATGTAAGTATGTAAATCTGTTAAGTCCCATATCCTACGTGGTCGTAGGGGAGCGAGGTATCAGAGACCTCAGCTTCTTTAGGGGCTAGCTTAATGATAGTATACTATGTATGTCATCTGTTGTAATGTAAAGTCATCCGTCTCAATGTATGCATGTACATAAATATGACAGGACTATCATAAGTTTTATTTGTTGACCTGTCAAAGAATGCTTGTATTTTTGTGACACTTTACGTGTATAAAATCTGTTTAAACCATGTATATCGTCATCGCAAATATACATACAGACAGGAAAAGTCTAAAAATAAATAAATAAATAAATTTAAAAAATAAACAGGTGGCGCTGCTCATGTGGTGATACGCTCTCTTTCTGAGAGAGGAGAGAGAGAGAGAGAGAGAGAGAGAGAGAGAGAGAGAGAGAGAGAAGAGAGAGAGAGAGAGAGAGAGAGAGAGAGAGAGAGAGAGAGAGAGAGAGAGAGAGAGACTAGAGAGAGATTTGATTTAATTTGATTTATTCTATTATATCGAGGATAATGGAATGAGCACTCTTGTGCTTTTTTTCATCTAGTCCCCGTGTGTATGCAGTTTTGTAAATGTCATCTGCTCCCACCGGCACATGATGGCCTACTCTTACGAAAAGCGGAACAGGACTTAACGTGTGCGCAAGATGTTCTGCGTGCGTTCGCACACGGGGCCTCGGTTTAAAGTCTCATCCGAAGGACTTATGAATGTATGTAAGAGAGAGAGAGAGAGAGAGAGAGAGAGAGAGAGAGAGAGAGAGAGAGAGGAGAGAGAGAGAGAGAGAGAGAGAGAGAGAGAGAGAGAGAGAGAGAGAGAGAGAGAGGGGGGGGGGGGGTTGTAAATTTCACGCAGAGAAATCTGCCGTGAATTTAATTTATAATACTACAACATAACACAGCACAGCACCATAACACACAGTCCAAAACAACACAACACAACACAAACACTACAACACAACACAAACAACACAACACAAACACAACACAACAGAACACAAAAATCAACACAACACAACATGAACGACACAATACAAACACAACACAACACGAACAACACAACACGAACAACACAACACAAACACAACACGAACAACACAACACAAACACAACACGAACAACACAAACACAACACGAACAACACAACACAAACACAACACGAACAACACAAACACAACACGAACAACACAACACAACACGAACAAGAGTCAAAGTCAAAGTCAAAGTCAAAAACACTTTAATCATCCCTGAAGGGCAATTACAATACTGACAGGCATATTGATACAAATCATAATCAAACACACGAAGGAGCTACATTTCTTATTTGTTCAAACATCATATAACTTCAAATAAAATGTCACAAACACTCACACTCTACGCGCGCGCGCTTGCACACACGCAAACACACGAATACACACACACCAATGTTTAGATACAATGTTCTTAAAAACCACTGACTAGAAAAGACATATGATCACCGTTATTTACACATTATACGCACGCGTTCACACCCGCACATATACATGCATGCACGCACACGCACACACACACACACACACACACACACACACACACACACACACACACACACACACGCGCGCGCGCGCGCGCTCACCCCCCCTCCCCATACAATCCACACCCACCGCCCCCACACCCACATCACACACCCCCCCCCCCCCACCACCATCCACCTCCCCTCCCCCCCCCCCCCCCCCCCCCCCCCCCACGCACATAATTGGTAGAAAGACATGTGAATTTACAAGCAATTCAAAAAAAAACAAAAAAAAAACAAAATCAATAAAGCCAAAAATAAGACATACTTATTTTATGGGTACATATGCATGTATGTGCACACCTGTATGCATTGGCTACATACATAGCAGTGGCAGAACAAACAAGACAACATGAACAAAACGCAAAAAAACAACACAAACATGTACAAGACAACACAACACCAAAAACAAAACAACACGAACTAGACAACACAACAAAACACAAAAACAACACAACACGAACAAGACAACACAAAAGAACACAAAAATCAACACAACACAACATAAACAACACAACACGAACAAGACAACACAGATACAACAACACTGACCATAGGTGACTTGGGAATGGACAGTGAGACAGGTGGCGAAGATGACCAGTACAGCTGAAAACAATCCGTGTTCCATGTCCTCCTCTGCTCATTTCTGAAAATAAACACAATCTGTGTGCCTGTGTCTGTGTGAGGGAGTGGGGGGCGGGGGGTAGGAGAGGATCAGACAGACAGACAGACAGACAGACAGACAGACAGACAGACAGACTGACAGACAATATGAATTAAAGAGCGTTAAATTAGTTTGTTTTTTTAAAACCAGTTTGCTAGACGAAACAACATGTTGGCTACATTCTTTGATGTGAGAAAAAGGTATGGCACTCTCGTCTTTCATATAAACTGAAAACTCTCGACTATACAGGTCATATCTATAAGAGGTTTTATTTCTTCATAAAAAATATTTACAAACTTCTTCATCAAACATATGTGACGCTCCATCACATAAGGAGTCACATTGCACATAAGGTCAATTTTTAGTTATTGACAAGTTATTAATTTGCACTAAAAGGGCTACAGAATACAAAATACAGATTGAAAATCTGACAATTCCAACAAAAGTAATTACAACTTGAAATGATAGACTGCATGAAACGACAAAATGAAAAAAATAACAAGTTGAACATCCTAGTAGGTAAGCCAGAGTGAGGGCTTTGGTATTTAAAAAAAAATGTTTAAAGGCAAAAGGAAACAAAAATGTGCCTTGATATTTCATTATGAGGTAGAATAGAGGCTATAGTTTTATAATCAATTAAAATCTTAAAATCGTCAACTTGACCCCCACCTGCCTTTAACGCCTGCTAGCGGAAAACTAGGTCAGGTGCTAAGCGACTCATTTCGTGGTGGAGCGTCACATATATACAAACTCGTTTAGGTAATTCTTACTAAAACCCTAGACCACCCGAAACATGCTTACTACAAGGTTGCCGCCTTACAGCTTGCCGCGTGCGTGCGTGCGTGCGTGCGTGCGTGTGTGTGTGTGTGTAATTTGTTAATTTTTATTTGTGGACGGTTGCATGCGCGTGACTAATTTGAATGCAAGCGCTCTGATTTGTGTGTTGTACAAAATTCAGCGCTATATAAAATCCATATATTATTATTATTATTATTATTATTATTATTATTATTATTATTATTGTTGTTGTTGTTGTTGTTGTTGTTGTTGTTGTTGTTGTTATTATTATTATTATTATTATTATTATTATTATTATTATTATCATTATTATTATTATTACAAAGTTCAGTTATGTCTCCAAACTTATTTATCAGTTTACAAGACCTTAAATAAGTTCGGAGACATAATTGAACCTTATAGTACACATGATTTGAGGGATCTAGTGTTTTGAGTCAGAATAACTTGATATGATGTTATGTAACAGAATGATGGTTTATAAGGTATCCCGATCCTTATAGGCCTAGATCTGTATGTCCTTTTTTTCATACTTCAATCTCTCTAAACATTCTGCCTTTAGCTGCAAACTCTTGGTTGTTATAACTTCTATTTGCAAACAAGTCAGCAAATGTTTCAGCCTTTTCAAAATCTGATAATAAATCACAGTGGTCTCACCTGATAGGGCATTGTGGAAAATCGAGTCCATTTTTCATTGCTTTTGGGTGGGGGGGGTTTTCAAAACGTTTTGAATATCCTCATTGTTGGTTGTGTTATTCGCGCAGTACGATGACCAATATTGTACTTTAAAAGGTAAAGGTAAAGATGTCCTATAAGAAGGCGGTCGTTAGGCATCAGAGACTTCAGCTTCTCTAGGGGGCCAGCATATTGAGGGCGGTGCCCATCTTCTCTCCCTCGCTGCTTTACCTTCCCTGACCCTAAAGATGGCAGGTACCCATTTACAGCTGGGTGAACTGGGGGGGGGGGGGAACTGTACTGAAGCAAAGGCACGCAAACGGTCACCCATCCAACTGGTAACCACGCTCAATGCTGCTTAACTTGACTGGGGGGAAGCGAGCGCTCTGACCACTGAGCTATCCCACCCCAATTGTGCTTTAGCTTGTGTATATACTCAGTTAGCTTTCTTCTTGGCCACTTTCGTCTGCTGTTCCTTAAAATTAATGAAGATAGGCATACACTTTGACTTTGAGCGTTGGTCTTGACACATGCAGCATTCTGCCATATTTCCAACATGGCTCTTTGACTCCACTGGAAGAGAATCAAGGAATATACCAAGTAGTAGCACACAAACACCACCTTTGAATAGTAAATATAAACCGTCAATATCTTGAAGCACAAGATCACTCACGTGAAGTGACGTTAAAAAAGTACCAAAAACTTGATACATTCTGTATTTTTAATATGGCTGTCTTTTGGAACCTTCTCGGCCAGATCTATTGAAAGTCATTTCTTCATGAATACTTAAACTACAGACTAGGGCCCGGCCTGTGTATAGGAATGTTATTCGTATTGAGTCGAGTATGTCTTCTATCAGGTTCCAGTTGCAGATTGGGCTAGGCTAGGCTTGAGGCACAAGTTAGATAGATTGCTAGCTAGTTAGATAGATTGCTAAGCTTGAGAGACAAAAGTTAGATCTATGGCAGAATGCGTCTGAAAGAGGTTAGACAATATCAGGAATCCATGTTTTTCTGATACCATCATTGCGGAGATCTAGATCTAGTCTAGAGAGGAATCCACAAAATTGATTTTTAATGAAACTATTTTTAGAAATAGAATGACATTTTTTTCCCCAAATTTTTTTTTAATGGGGAATGAGCATTAAAATCATCAGCAAACAGAGTTTGTTTGGATTTTTTGTTGTTGTTGAAAACAACCCGGGGTGTATTTTAAGCAGTGTTCAA
>CM060338.1:1061744-1131744 GCA_030674155.1 Stramonita haemastoma
TTTGGGGAGAGTGGAGTCAGCACTGATGTTAACTCCAGGGGAAGAATCCCCCCAAAGGGGAATCGAACCCGGGTCGTCAAATTGCCAGCGCAATGTTCTGGCCACTAGGCTATCCTGTCCCATTTCAATCCGATGAGTCCATGAAGTTGTGGGTTGAATCTCGGTGGGCTAAAAAAAAAAAAAAAAAAAAAAAAAAAAAAAAAAAAAATATATATATATATATATATATATATATATATAATATATATATATATATATATATATATATATATAATAATAATAATAATAAATAAAATAAAAAAATAAATAGATCAATAAAAAATATAAAAAAAGAATAAAGAATCTGGGTGGGCATTCTGGTGAATTAAAGGTATGTATTTGGGGGGATGATTTCTCAGGGGCAGACTTGCTAGCCTGTTGACTCCTTTCGTGTATGTAAACATTGCAGAAGATCAAAACATGCATGTTTAAGATCCCATAATTCATGTCAGCTTTGGTGGGTTGCAGAATCACAAAAGAACAAGAGAACTGCCCCTGGAAATTTTCTGTAGCAAAAAAAATGTAAGTCTGCAGAAAAATGCAGGTGCAGACTCACTCACTCACTCACTCAGTCCCATGTCCCAAAGGACGTAGGGGGACATGAGAGAAGACGCAACAGAGATCTTTTTCCATGCTTCACGATCCTGTGTGGCTAGTAGGAGGTGTTGCAGGGGTTGGGCGGTCCAGTCTTTGATGTTGTCAACCCATGATTTCTTTTGGCGGCCTCTTCTTCTCTTGCCTTCGACTGTTCCTTGCAGGATGGTTTTTGCTAGGGTGTTGTGTCTTGTGGTGTGACCAAACCACATCAGCTTTCTCCTCTTTATGGTGGAGAGCAAAGGCTCTTGGGGGCCCACACGCTTTTTGATTTCTTCTTTCACATAGTTATTGGTCTTGTGTTCTTTGTATGATATTTTGAGGAGTCTTCTGTGGCACTTGTTCTCGAATGCTTGGATTCTCCTCTCTAACTCTGCTGTCAGAGTCCATGATTCACAGCCATATAGGAGGATAGATATCACGAGGGATTTGTAAAGGTGGTATTTGGTGCAGAAGCTGATGTTGTTGCTTCTGATGATCCTCTCGAGTCTGACTAGAGCAGATGTTGCTGTTGCAATGCGAGCTTTCACTTCATTGTTTGATGTGCCATCTTTTGTTAGGATGGAGCCTAAGTATTTGAATTGGCTCACCTCTTCTAGTATTTCTCCATTCATCTTTATTTCCGTGATGTCAGATCTTTGATTTCTCTGTACTGACCTCCATGCCGTATGCGCTCGCTCGATCTGTTAAATTGTCTGTGAGGATTTGCAGTTCTTGTTTGCTGCTGCCCATGAGGTCATTGTCATCTGCAAATCTGAGGTTGCAAAGGGGTCTTCCACCAATGGAGATGGAAGTGTGGTGGTTTTGCAGTGTCTCTGTCATGATGTTTTCGAGGAAGAGGTTGAAGAGTACAGGTGAGAGAAGGCAGCCCTGGCGAACCCCAACCGTGGTCTTGAAGAACTCGCCCACGTGATTGTTCATGAAAACTGTACTTTTTGCCTTCTCCTACAGAGCCTTGATGACTTCAATTAGGCAGCTGTCAATGTTGAAGTGCCTGAGTCTGCAGGTGCAGACAGGACTTGTTTTTGGGGGTGGTTGGGGGGGGGGGGGTTGTTTCATAGGTGGCACCGCTCTTGTGTCCTTTCCTTCTGTCTGTAGCTGTTAATGGTGCCCTTTCCTTCTGTCTGTAGCTGTTAATTGTGCCCTTTCCTTATGTCTTTAGCTGTTAATGGTGCCCTTTCCTTCTGTCTTTAGCTGTTAATGGTGCCCTTTCCTTCTGTCTTTAGCTGTTAATGGTGCCCTTTCCTTTTGTCTGTAGCTGTTAATGGTGCCCTTTCCTTCTGTCTGTAGCTGTTAATGGTGCCCTTTCCTTCTGTCTTCTGTCTGTAGCTGTTAATGGTGCCCTTTCCTTCTGTCTGTAGCTGTTAATGGTGCCCTTTCCTTCTGTCTTTAGCTGTTAATGGTGCCCTTTCCTTCTGTCTTTAGCTGTTAATGGTGCCCTTTCCTTCTATCTTTAGCCGTTAATGGTGCCCTTCGCTGTTAATGGTGCCCTTTCCTTCTATCTTTAGCCGTTAATGGTGCCCTTCGCTGTTAATGGTGCCCTTTCCTTTTCTGTTTAGTTGTATTATTGGTGTCTTTACCTTTTGTCTTCGCTCTTGTGTCAACAAAATAGAGCGTGTGTGTGCTGTGGTCATGAATCCTGATCGTTTTCATCAATCTTTGTCATTCCTTTCATTGACTTAAGAAAACGTGCTTTATTTGATAAACCAGTTGTTGTTTTTTTCTCCAACTGGATCTACTCATTGCTTTAAACTAGAAAGACTTTAATTCGTTCTGAGCTTTAAAAGTGGAAGGCTATACATCAACTCTAAGCTTTAAAAGAAAAAGGAAAACGATAAATTTAGTTTTAAAAGAAGAAGACTTTAAATCCAGACACCTCTCTCTCTCTCTCTCTGTCTCTCTGTCTGTCTGTCTGTCTCTGTCTGTCTCTCTCTCTCCTAGTGGAAAGCCTAGTGGTCAGAACATTGCGTTCCTGGAGTTAACATCAGTACTTAAATATATAGATAGAGGTAGGGTAAGGAGAGCTATCAGTGCAGGAACTGATAGGCCTATGTAGGGAAAATGTGCATCCTTTATCAATATCTGACTCTACTCTCCCCAAAAATCCTTGGGATGAGACCATCGTGTGCCGGTGGGAACAGATGACAAGATTTACAAAACTGCATACACACGGGGACTGGATGTAAAAAAAACACGAGTGCTTATTCCATTATCCTCGATATATAAAAAAAATAATAGATAAATAAAATAAATAGAGGTAGGGTAAGGAGAGCTATCAGTGCAGGAACTGATAGGCCTATGTAGGGAAAATGTGCATCCTTTATCAAGTCTCATGGGGTAAAGGTAAAGGTGTCCCATAACCTACGTCGCCGTAGGGGAGTGAGGCACCAGATACCTCAGCTTCTCTAGGGGCCAGCATATTGAGGGTGGCGCCCATCTCCTCTCCCTCGCTGCTTTACTTTCTCTGACCCTAAAGAGGGCAGGTACCCATTTACAGCTGGGTGAACTGGGGACTGTACTGAAGCCAAGGCGCGCAAACGGTCACCCATCCAACTGGTAACCATGCTCGATGCTGTTTAACCTCAGCTTGGGAAAAGCGAGTGCTCTGACCACTGAGTTGTCCCATCCCCTCAAGTCTCATGAGAGCGTTATGGTTTAGAAATCTCTACAGGTTATATGAGAAAGTGTCATTTGCTTACGATTTTTTAACCGTAGGTATGAAGTTGAGTAGTTGTTTTAATTTGTCTTCCCCCAAAATTTTTTTTGAGTACTTTGACACGTTTTTAACGCACCTATCTCATCCGTCGGTATAATCTTGTAAGATTTAAGGAAATTGCATACAGTTTCACTAGCAGGAATTTACACAGTCCGTACGCCATGCAAGTTGTTTTTTTTATATATACAAAGATGGGTAAAGTTTTGCAACAGTCAGTATGCCATGCATAGGTCTGGCGCTTTCAGTCAATTAAAACTTTTTTCCTTATACACAAGTGCACAGAGTGTAAGTCTTTGAAAATAGTACATCCCCCAGCTGCTTTTATGTCTGTCTCTGAATATTCAAGTCATCATTTCTGGTGAAATGTAATATTTGTTTTATGCTTTAAAAAGCTTTATACTTTGGTCTACTTTTTTTTCGATTACAATACAGGGTTTTAGCGTATTTCAGTTGATTTTTTTTTAACAACAGATGACAATGTATTGTATACACCATACCTAAACATGTTTTGTGTGTGTACACAATTGTGTGTGTGTGAGCATAAATTTGATATAGACTATGTTTATTCTAATATTTTGTGGACGGTTGCATGGTGTACAGGATCTGAATACAAGCCCTTTGATTTGTTTGCTTTACAAGATTCAGCGCTATAGAAATGTTATACATTATTATTATCGTTATCATAATTTTTAGTGAATGTAGTCGGAAAAATAAAGGTGACAAAAGTCGTAACATTTTTAGGCTGCGACTTAAACATTTATTGACATGATGACATTTGTTATTTTTTGTTGGGTTTTTTGTGGTTGTTTTTTTAATGAATAGCTGGGTATATTTTTTCTCAGTTCATACAACAAAGGTGAAAGTGACACTATTGTTGATGAACTTTTAAAATCTAAGTAATGTTGTCTTCCAATGTGACCATTCACAGTCAGCAGGTTGGTATTGTAGTGATGGCAGATAGTTAAAGTGACAGTATCAGTGATGATCTTTTAAAATGTGTATTCGAGAGTAATCTTGTTTGTCTTCAAATGTGACCATTCACAGTCAGCAGATATTGTGGTGGTGATAGCAGATTTCTCTGTGTGAAACTCGGATGCTCTCCCTTCCCCAGGCAACATGCGTTGGCATTTAAGAGAACTGCCTCCCTTTATCTCCTAATTTACTGCCATTAACACTTGGTTTTTCAATGAGAGTGGGATTTCTTCTACATGTATGATCTTGCCAGGAGCTATATTCTTCTTGCCATAGGCCCTATTAGTAAAGGTAGGTAAAGGTATCCCATAACCTAGGTGGTCATAGGGGAGTAAGGTGTCAGAGACCTCAGCTTCTCTAGGGGTCAGCATGTTGAGGGTGGCGCCCATCTCCTCTCCCTCACTGCTTTACCTTCCCTGATCCTATAGAGGGCAGGTACCTATTTACAGCTGGGTGAACTGCACTGAAGTTAAGGCGCACAAGGTAAGAGGGATCATAGATGGTGAAAACACCTTTCTGACCATCAGTACCTTTTAAAAAAAAAAAAAAGTATTCACTCAGGGGAGCAAATTTGAGCCAGGTCAGACAAAATGGATAAAGTCTTTAAACTACTGTGAGTGTCTTGTTTTTTGTGTTTTGTATCCTCTAGATTTTGAATTACAATGACAAAAAGAAATGTGTTTGGTTACCTGGTGCCCGTTTCTTGTACATCTACCTGGTGTATTATATTCACCAAAAACCAGGATATTTTCACTTCAACTTACATGGCTATAGCAGTGTCGGTTTTGTTTTGTTTTTTCAAAACACACACACACTTATGCACTATATTAAACCACACATTGCCTGGCATGCATGCAAACACACACACACCACACACACACACAACACACACACACACACAAAGCTCAAACACAAGCATTCACCAATACCAATCTCTCCACCACTCGACACAACGTCATGGTTTTCATAACATTTTAATTATCTTCAGCTTGGGACAGCTTCTCCATTGGTAAAAAAAGCACAAACAAAAATCTTTTAAATTAAACACCATAAAAGAACACACACACACAAAGGAACACAACGAATCAAACTTGACACCATACTTCTAATGGGGGAGCCTCAATAGGACCTGACTGCCGTATGAAATGAACCATTAAAGTTAAACACATCTACAGACCTCTTAGAGCAACCAAAAAACAAAACAAACAAAAAATTGAAAAAGAGTGAACACAAAGAGCTTAGCAAGTGTCTGGATGTTGTTGGTGTGTGAGTGAAATGTTGCTGAAATCAAAGACATGGGGGTCGAAACATAAAGTGACCAAAAAGTATTTGGCAGTGTTTAATTCATTAACTCTTTTCCTACGTTCAAGAAGAACACCCCCTCTTTCCCTGTACACAAGCACATTTGTAAGCTTCTGTAACCCAGTAGTGGGTGGTATGAAGGGAAAGGTTAGTAGAAGGATGGTTACCCATTAGCGGGTTACCCGTAGGGATAAGGTTAACACATTTATTCAGGAGGACTTGAGGCCGAGTGCTGTACCATAACACTAGACGAGTGAGACAGAACAGGTGAAGGAGAAGATTGGGGAACCAAAAAAAAAAAAAAAAAAAAAAAAAAAAAAGTGTATCGCTGCGAGTCATTAATTAATCCAAAACATGAAAAAAAATATGCCAAAAAAAAAAAGAACATTTTCAAATTCACACAAAAAGCCCAGGGGAATTCTCAGTCATCACTGTGTGTCTCACAGAGCATGTACATTAATTAATTAATTAATTATCCACAAGTCCAGTTTTGATATGTGAGAGATGAATGCACGCAAAATATATGATCTGCTCGTCCAGTGCATGATTTCATGCTTCACACACTGCTGACTGACTGGCCTTTAACATGTCTGAATGACAGGTAGTGATGATGTCTGTAATTCAAAGGCCTAGTAATCTGAACAAAAAAACCCAACAAATTTGTGATGCCATAAATCTTCACCCAGTTCCTTAGCCAGCCCAATCCTTTTCTTACTAACGAGGTAAAATTTGTAAGCAGACGACAGTATGTAAGTAATACCAAAGTAACTGACTGATTATACAGTATTTGTCAACATTTTATTCATGCATACACTTCTACTTTGTAGACTGGAATGCAATAATAATAATAATAATAATATAATGGTTAAAGGTTTTATCTATTCGCTGGTCTTCATCTGTGACTACAGTATAGCAGACAAAGTCCCTGTCTCTTGTCGTAATAACTATAACACAATTAATGAGCCTACTTCCAACAAGGCTATAAATCGAGGTCCTGTGCGCAAACATACGCAGAACATCTTGCACGTGTGCTTAAACCTGTTCCACCTTTCAGAGGAGTAGGCCGTTTGTGCTGGTGGGAATGGATGACAAAATTTTAAAAAATTGCAAGCACAAAAGGATTGGATGTAAAAGAACCACACAAAACCTTATTCCATTATCCTCCCCAAAAATTTTTTTTTAAAGAATTAAATCAATGAAGGAACAATTTCAAAGGTGTGTTCCCCAAAGTTATTCCCTCATTTGATCAAACTGATAATTTATATTTCATACAAAGGAGCCAGTTAAGTATAAACTTTTGTGTTCTCAAAAAACATATTAACTTGATTACAGGGATAACTTTTTAATTCATTACAAATTTTAATCACTTCTACCATGGTGAAGAACCTGTCACAATGTGTGTGTGTGTGTGTGTGTGTGTGTGTGTGTGTGTGTGTGTGTGGTGTGTGTGTGTGTGTGTTAAGATCTACCTAACCCGCGATTAACAGATTGTGGAAGGAAAATATTGAACAGGGCAATACTTGAGCACAAAAAGCTGACTTAAAAACATAATGCAAGCAACACGCTTCGTTCAGTTCGTAATGCTGTTTCGGATCGGCAATTGGCACAGCAAATCTGGCCATAGCTTGTAGGCTTTTTTTGTTGTGGTGGTGGTCAGGGGGTTTTTGGTGTGGCTGGTTGGGGGTTATTTTGTTTGTTTGGGGTTTTCTTTTTGCTTTGTTGTTGAGTTTTTTGTTTGGTTTTTTTTTATGGGGGAGGGGGGTTGTTTTGCTTGGGGATTTTTGTTGTTGTTGTTCAGGGTAGTTGTAAATATAATCCCGCATTTGTACCTGTAGGTGATATTTTAAAATAATACTGCACCTGTACAAGGGATAAGATTAGCGTGTTTGCTTACGTATGATATATGTAGAACTTTTTTCTTGCTGATTAAGAACAATTTCACACTATTTTCACACCTGAAGAAAAATTACACTAATAACCCCCCCAAAAACAAACAAACAGGATTTAAAGCTCATGTAGCACTGATGGTATCAAAACCTATGTACTACAGCTATTTGCTTGCTTTCAATATGTGTATCATGTATATCATTCATATTTTTTTTTAATAAAGATCTGTTTAAACCAAAGCCTACACACCTTACCACACCTGTTTAGAATACCTTTTGTATATCTGCACCTTCCTACGTCATGCGGACTTTTACTTACTTTTGACTTGATACATCTTAATTTTAAAGTTAAAAAAACAGACTTTTGCTACTGTTCTGTTATCACTGTACTCGTTTGCATCCAGTCTTGTCACTCCTTCTTCCAGAATTTTGGAACACTCGCCATTTTCATCTTTACTTTGAAGTATGATGGATGGCAGTGCAGCAAAATGGTGACTGATTGGTCAGAGCTGAAGCACTCAGCCAATCAGAAACGCTGACAGAAATGACACGTCTAATTACAATACTAAAATAAGGCAGCACAGCTTGAATATTCATGAACACATGATCAACTGAGTGAGAATCCTGCAATGCTGCAGTCTAGAATCACCACTGCTGATACACAGACCACAGAATACCCTCGCTTTTTCCTGTACCTGTCCACACAAAGCAGCTAGGTGAAAGTAAAAGAACATGACTGATAATAAGGAATATTTTTTTTTAATCTTATTCTTGACCCTTTTTCAAACTAGACTGCTTTGTCTCCAAATTTGTGTAAATATTAACTTTGAGAACATGATTTACATCTATAGATTTTTTGGGGTTATTTCTGCTTTTTCTTTAACGTTTAAAAAAAACCAAACCTCTTTTCTCTTTTTTTGCCCCCGAACTATACTGCTTGGTTTTATAATTTGTTTGCTTTGTCCAGATTGATTTCTATCACATCCAATGTCAGCATTAAAATCTCAATGATTTGCAGTTCCCTAAAACTAATTGTCGCTAAACACAACCATAAAAAAAATCTAACAATCATTTGAACAATGTTGACTGAATCTTATATCAAATACTTACAAGCCTAACATAAAAAACCCACTAAGCAATCATTTGAACACAGTTGACTGCATCTTATATATTTAACAATACTTTAAACCTTACGCTCCTATTTTCGAACAGAAACCTTCATTTAAAATGCAATATTTTATTTTCATGCCCTGATTTTTGTCGTCTAAACTTGGTTTCCATAGACTGCACTTACCAAAGGCTCCAAAATGAAGATGGCAAAAATGTATAAAGTTTTGAATCCACACAAAGAAAATGTAAAAGACCCCCTTCCCCCCTACCTATGCAATCTTGTAGTGGCAAGATAATGGGCGGGCAAACTAACACTATCAGTAAGACAGCCAGAACCTCACCTGAAAACTGCCACAAGATTGTTAAAAAACACACTGCATCATGGCGTTAAATTCCCCATCCAAAGTTACCCAAGACAAAACATATCCTCGCTCAATGCATTTGTTGGAAAAGGTAAAGGTGTCCCATAACCTAGGTGGTTGTAGGGAGCGAGGCGTCAAGAGACCTCAGCTTCTCTAGGGGCCAGCATGTTGAGGGCGGCGCCCATCTCCTCTCCCTCGCTGCTTTACCTTCCCTGACCCTAAAGAGGGCAGGTACCCACTGACAGCTGGGTGAACTGGGGGGACTGTAATGAAGCCAAGGTGCAGAAATGGTCACCCATCCAACTGGTAACCACGCTCGATGCTGCTAAACTTGACTGGGGGAAAGCGAGCGCTCTGACCACTGAGCTATCCCTGTTGTTGCCTCTACCCAATTCCTGCTTTTCAAATCGAATGAGCCTTGTGATCCTCAACAAAGGGGTAAGGAGACGGGGACAGGATGAAAGATATGGACAGAAAACTACTAGGCTTAAAATTTTAACGAAGAGACCCCCCCTCCCCCCCCCCCACAAAAGTCAACCTGAAAGATTTTCCGAGGCCGATTGTGCAAGCATAACTGGGTGGTGGTTGTAATGTTTCAAAACCTTGATAAAGTAATCCAACATTGTTCTGTGAACAAAAACATACAGTACAAACAAACAAATCTTTGAGCTTGGCAGTTTCATTCCAACAGACATTCTGGCTGTATATAGGTAATTCTTTCTTTCTCTCTCTCTCCTTGCTCACACACATACAGTAAAATTCAGAGTCTGAACACTAGCTACACACACATCCCCTCTTCTCCTTCCTTTACCCTCCTCCTCCTCCTAGCTCATTTTGAGCACTGGCAACAGAAAATGGTGACACTCATGCTGACAAGTTCTCCATACTTACACAGAAATGACAAACACTTCCACATCTACATTCCATCACACTCATCACATAGCAACATATAGGCGTGCATCTTTTTTTTGTTTTTTTTGTTTTTTTGTTTTAACACACAAGGTGTATTGAGTTTACACCACTGAAAGCAAATTGATAACTAGACACACACACACACACACGCACAATCATGCACAAACTTCACACTGACTCTGTCATGACCACAGTGTTCAAAATGTGGTTGCTTATCCCAATTTTGAATATATATTTCTTTTTTTTGTCTTTTCATTGACACATCACTGAATAAAATGCAGAAGTCAGTTTCTGAAAGCTACAGCAAAATAACAGGGTTGGAAGGGGAAGAGGATGGTAAAGATAACGGGACAAAAAAAAAAAAAAAAAAAGCAAACCGAACAAGACAAAAATAGCAAGACATGAAAGAAAGACGGGGGGGGGGGGAGGAAGGAGGGGAGAGAGGGGAGAGAGAGAGAGAGAGAGAGAGAGAGAGAGAGAGAGAGAGAGAGAGAGAGAGTGAGAGAGAGAGAAAAGAGAGAGAGAGAGAGAAAAAAGAGAGAGAGAGAGAGAGAGAGAGAGAGAGAGAGAGAGAGAGAGAGAGAGAGGAGAGAGACAGACAGACAGACAGACAGACAGACAGACAGACAGACAGACAGAGACAGACAGACAGAGAGACAGAGAGAGAGACAGGGAGAGAGACAGACAAACAGAGAGAGAGAGAGACAGAGAGAGAGAGAGAGACAGAGAGAGACAGAGAGAGACAGATAGAGAAGAGACAGGAGAGAGACAGACAAACAGAGAGACAGAGACAGAGAGAAGAGACAGATAAGAGAGAGACCGGACAGACACAGGGAAAAGAAAGGAGACAGAGGGTGAAGGTAACCAGACACACTTGCTGAAATGCAAACCTAACACACTTTTTGACTACTGGAGGTCTTCTTCTTCTTCCCGACTCCTCACAAACTTAATTCACCTACAGATCTTCAGAATCGTGAAAAACGTACCCAAAATAATCTTGCTGGATGGCATGCACAATAGAGTTTTTTTTCTTCTTCTTCTTCATCAACCTTAACTCAAAAAACGAAACGAAATACTAAACACTGCCAGCTATTCATTCAACATTTCTCGTGTGTGTGTGTATATATTCCATCTTCTCTTGGAGACGACAGGAGGCTGTGAAGACTTGGTTGGCTGGCTGGTGACCAGTAATGATGATGATGAGGTACAACACACTGCATCTCCCCCACACTCACCCTCACTCCTTCCTGCCAAGGCAAGGCAGTAGTACATCGCAGTCACTGACACGACACACGATGACACTGTCACCGACACACATCTCTCTTTCTATCAATCAACCAGCCGAAGACGACACTGACAGACACTATGACCTACCCACATGACTTTTTGTGTCCCTGTCACAACTCTTTTGTTTTTTTGTATCCTTTTTTTAGCGCGACTGTACTTCCAACCACTAGGCAGCCTCTTTCTTTGGATTCACTTTTGTCACAGAACCACGTCACTTTGTTTGTGCTGTACTGTGCTGTGCTGTGCTGTTCAGGGTTTGTGTGTGTGTGTGTGTACATGTGTTCTGCTGCTGAATTTCTCAGGGGTTGTTTTGTTTCACGAGGGGTCGTAGGTGAACTTCTCCATAATGAATCCACCACAGCGACTTTTCATCAAAGTCTGCATCATGAGTGGGGGGAGGGAGGGAGGAGGGAGAAATGTAAAATTTAAAAAAATATTAAAAAAACAAGAAGAAGAAGAAAAAAAAAACATAAACACAAAAAGACGATTCTGAATGCGAAGCATGACAATGTGTCATGGTGAAACGATGATGAACACGATCCGTGTAGTTTGTGTGGGTGAGGGAGGGAAGGGGAGGAGGAGGGGAAGGGGAGGTGGGGAAGAAACGAGCGACGATCACACAAAAAAAAAAAAAAGAGAGATACACATACACAAAGAAAAAAAAACGGTGTTGAGAAGCGGAAGAAGAAGAAAAGAAGACGAAGAAGATGTTGTAGCCTCCCTGCTGCCAAAAACGTGAGTCAGACCCTGTGGTGTGCAAGATGATCAGATCGTGGATTGAACGAAGCCTGCCTCTACAACAACCAACACTGTAGCAGTTGGGCCAGATCTAACCAGGGGGGGGAAAGGGGTACAGGGGAAGGGGGGAGGGGAGGGGAGGGTGCTGGCATGGAGGTGTGGGGGAGAAGGGCACACAGGATTTTGTGGGGGGGGGGGTGGGGAAGAGGTTGGGGGGGGGGTAGGGGTATTGAGATCTTGGTGTCTAATCCTGTCCACCCCTCATCATGGCCTGCAAAAAAACAGAAAACAGGAAAATATCAATATTCATGTATCCATGATATGAAAACTGAGACATCAGAAAACAGGAAAATATCAGTATTCATGTATCCATGATATGAAAAATGAACATAAAAACAGGAAATATCAGTATTCATGTATCCATGATATGAAAAATGAACATAAAAACAGGAAATATCAGTATTCATGTATCCATGATATGAAAAATGAACATAAAAACAGGAAATATCAGTATTCATGTATCCATGATATGAAAAATGAACATAAAAACAGGAAATATCAGTATTCATGTATCCATGATAAGTAAAATTGAACAGGAAAATATCATGTATCCATGACAGTAAAATTGAACAGGAAAATATCAGTATTCATGATAGTAAAATTGAACAGGAAAATATCATGTATTCATGATAGTAAAATGATAAGAAAACAGGAAAATATCAGTCTCCATTAGATGAAAGCCGAGCATAAAAACGGGAAAATATCAGTATTCATGTATCCATGATAGTAAAATTGAACAGGAAAAATATCAGTATTCATGTATCCATGATATGAAAACCGAACAGGAAAATATCAGTATTCATGTATCCGTGATATGAAAACGAACATACATATACATGTATACACTCTCTCAGGTTCGCAGCATATCACGCACAAAGCAAGGCGTGCATGCACACACACACTTCTCCGCACATTATCACCGCTACACTGATACACCACAACTGGATTTTACCGGTTTAAAGGCTGATGAACGGCGGAGCCCGAATCAAGGGACATAACTCTAGCGACGGAAGCGGAGGCGGTGGTGGGGGGTGGATTGCTGTTGCTGCCGGCTGTGCTGTGGGTGTGTTTGGGAGGCCGCGACTGTCGCATGCCTGAAGATCTGCCACACACACATGCCATTGTGTCACCATCTTTTCATTTGTCATTAACACTAGTCACCAACATCTTTTAATTTTGTCACCAACATCTAGTCATCAACATCTTTCAATTTTGTCACCAACATCTATTACCAACATCTTTTAATTTTGTCACCAACATCTTTTAATTTTGTCACCAACATCTTTTAATTTTGTCACCAACATCTAGTCACCAACATCTTTTAATTTTGTCATCAACATTTTATTCACCAACATCTTTTAATTTTGTCACCGACATCTATTGACCAACATTTTTCAATTTGTCACCAACAATTTTCAATTTTGTCACCAACATCTTTCAATTTTGTCACCAACATCTTTCAATTTTGTCACCAACAATTTTCAATTTTGTCACCAACATCTTTCAACTTAGTCACCAACAATTTTCAATTTCGTCACCAACATCTTTCAACTTTGTCACCAACACTTTCAACAACTCTTCTGCTGAGGAACATAAGAAAAGACAAACATATACTAATTATCAGAACACAGAGAGACAGACAGACAGAGCGCAAGAGACAGACAGACAGACAGACAGACAGACAGAGAGAGAGAGAGAGAGAGAGAGAGGAGAGAGAGAGAGAGAGAGAGAGAGAGAGAGAGAGAGAGAGAGAAGAGAAACAGAGAGAGACAGAGACACACAGAGAGCGAGACAGAGAGAAAGACAGAGAGAGTGCAAACAACAGGACACCTACTCAACACAACAACGTCTCCTTGTAAACAACAAACAGAATACTATTTTAGAAAATATTTTCCAAGAAGGGGGGGTGTCTACAATCAGACGAGATGCTCACCTATTACTACGAACAGGTTGACCAGGTTGGATAGCTATCAGGGACGGTGTCATCTGAGGCCGTATCGACGCTGCTCCCATCACACGCAAATCACCTGGCCAGGGCAAAACATCACACATTAATATCAATACTATTAATATGAACTTTACACAACAAGACAGTCGTATGAGGAAAGATAACACACACACTTAAAAACACACACACACACACGTAACACACACACACACACACATAACACACACACACACACACAAACACACGTAACACAGCACACACACACACATGTAACACAGCACACACACACAATGTAACACAGCACACACACACACACATGTAACACAGCACACACGCACACACACTTGTAACACAGCACACACACACACACACACAAACACACACACTCCCCTCTCACTGCCAAACAACACAAAGAAGGGAAAAGCCAGCCAGCCAGACATACAGAAAACAGACAGAAGACAGACAGCCACACATACAAGAACAGAGAACAAGACAGCCAGCCACAGAAGACAGACAGACAAATGACAGACAGACATAAGACAGCCAGCCAGCCAGACATACACAGACAGACAACACAGACAGCCAGCCAGACATCCATCCATCCATCCATCCAGACAGACAGACAGACAAGAAATCCTCAAAAAGAAAGAAAAGAAAAGAAAGACACACAGATAGAAAACAGCTAACCAGACAGAGACAGACAAGACAGAAGACAGACAAAAAATCCTCAAAAAAAAGAAGAAATAAAGACAAAAGAACCCCTCCTCACCAGGCTGTGGCTGTCGTACACCCTGAGCCACCAGCTGCCCCGGGAACTGCAGGGGGGTGGGGGGGCCGGCAGGAGCCTGGTTCACCCCGGGTAGATAAGAACCCCCGCACCCACCCAGACCCATCCCCGCCACCGCTGCCGTCTCCTTGTCAGGCGTCGCTGCCCCCCCTCCCCCACCACCACCGCCACCACCGCGGATGCTACCCATAGACACACTCTTCACCGACATCATGGGGTGGTGGTGGTGGTGTTGGTGGGGAGGGGTGGGAGCAGGGTTCGGGGGAGGGGGAGGGGGAGGGGCAGGCCCCAGGGCGAGGGGGGTAGGCCCTGAGGAAGAGGGGATGGTACGCAGGAGGGGGTAGGACTGGGAATGCTGCAGGCCGGTCGTGGCGGGGTGGTGGTGGGGGTGAGGGTGGGCGGTACTGACGGGTATCATCCCCCCTCCTCCCCCACCACCCCCCTGGGGCGCATGGACACCTGCATCACCTGCCCCATGGGTTGCCCCTGTGCGGAGAAGGGGTGGTGTGGTTGCGTCGCGGCGTAGTAGGTCCCCGGCTGGAGCTGGGGCGGGGAGGCCACCCCGTGACCCAGAGCGGCCGTCTGGCCGTGGTACCCCACTGGCTGCCCAATGGCCAAAGTGGGTGGGGTGGCCGGCCGAACCTGGGCTGTCTGCAAGGGAGCGAACTGCAGCTGCGGCGACGACGACGACGGCTGCTGTTGTTGCTGCTGCTGTTGCTGCGGGGCTCCCGCGGTGGCGGCGACGTACGGGTTGTAGTGCGAGGGCGTGGGGGTCAAGGTCATGCCCCCGTTGCCCGGGTAGTGGGCTCCCGGTAGACGAGGCTGTTGGTCATGTAGGGCACGCAGTAATTGGGGGTGGCGCCCCCTGGGTCGGTGACGGATCCCGGGTACACGCCCTGCCCGTACAGACCCCCCCCTGCAGGGATAGTGGACTGGTCCAACATGGTGGGGGGCAGGGCCGAGGCCGTCTGGATGACGTGGGGCTGGCCATAGCTGACCATGCCAGCTGACTGCAGGGACCCCCCTGTGGGGCCGGTGAGGGGCATGCCTTGGGCGTCCACAGGTACAAACTGCACCTGAGTGCCTGTGTAGAAGCCTTGGTTCTGCAGAAAAAACAAAAAAGTATTATTACTGTCATGTGCCTGTGTAGAAACCCTGGTTCTAAGTATTATCATTGTCATGTGCCTGTGTAGAAACCCCTGGTTCTGCAGAAACCCCCCCCACAAAGTTATCATTGTTATGTGCCTGTGTAGAATCCCTGGTTCTGAAAAACAAAACAATGTTGATATCATCGTCATGTACCTGTGTAGAACCCTACTTCCAGTCTCTCAGCAGGGTTTCTACCTCTAACCTGATAGAGCTTTGGCATGTGGTAGCAATTAGTGATGGTCACAGTGTGATGGAAATCTGTGTAAATCCCGGCAAATCCCAGTTTGGAATTGGGGGGATGGGGGCAATCCCAGCAAATGCGGGTTTGGGATTCAGGGGGGGGGGGGGGCAATTATTCGATTCCAGCAAATCCCATATCAGGACTAAGAGATTAAGGTGGGACATAGGGGTCGAAACTGATAAAATTTTGTTTACAAGCCCATGTTAAAAGTTATGCCATACATTGAAAGGGCATCACTTGTAAAGCATAAAAATCAAAGAATTACTCAGCTTCCTGCGCTGTTGCCATGGAAACAATCCAATATGGCCGCCAAAACTAAATGTTTCAAACTCCTAAACCTTTTTATCTATAACATGTTGAAGTAACCTGTTTCTACAGACATTTTTTTTACAACCTGAATGGTTTAACTCTCCTACTACCGAGTTCCATTTCTCTTACTCACCACTGCATACCAAGTAATTTCACCAGTGCCCATCAGTTTCACACCTACTGACTTTAAAAAATCATAAAAAATCGAAATACAGACACATTTGCATGAAACTTTCTGTGCTTGTGTAGTTTTGAAGAAAGAAACATACTTCTTCATCTGACTCTTGTGTGACTTGTTGTTGTTGAATGCTGATGGTGATGATGTTGTGGTTGTTGTTGACGACGGTGGTTACTCAATATTTTTTTTTTTAATACGAGTACTTCAAGCGGCAAAGAATCATCATGATGAAGTAAACTAAAATCAAACATGCATGCATGGAAAATAAATAAAAATGATCAGATAATGCTAGAATAACATGCAAACACACTCGCAAACAAGCATACAGGCTGACGAACAAACAGCCATTGAAATCCGATCATGGTTAGTTCCAATTTTATTTTGCACTTCGTCAGTGAAAAACCGAGAAAAAAAAAAACATTGTACATCTCACCAGTCACTAGCATCGTTTTTTAAGTTTCTGGAGCCACTATTTTCACATAATTCTTTCATTTTCAACCAGCAACAGTCACATGTTCCCCTCGGCAAGATCGTTATTTACGTCACTGCCATTGTCATCTTCATCACTCGAACTGTCCGTAAACACAGCACTTCGATTCCACTCTGCAACTCCTGCATCGTCTGTGCAGCTTCTAAGTCCATTTCAGTCCACATAAGTTCAGATTCCACTGTTTTATTCACAGAAAATCCTCCAAAAAGTTTGCTGTAGCTGTCGCCATCTTGATGGGCTTCCCTCCATAACTCGTCACTCGATGACATCGCCGTAAAATCGCAAAAAACAGCACAAAAATCGATCCACTGAAGACAAAATTGCAAATGGCGGCAGCTAACTCTATTTGGGAGCCACTGCGCATGCTCAAAGGGATAAAGGGTGTATGACCATGGTGTATAAATAGCGCAAAGGGAGACACCGGGTGTTCCCAGGTATTCGGCGGGCAAACCCGCCCGCGGCTTCGCGGACCAAGTAGTAAGCGGGCGGGTCAACCCGCCGGCGGTAGTAGGAGAGTTAAATTCACATAGGGAGAGCTTCATAAATGTATCCAGCAACTTTTTATTCTAAAAAAACCCCATGATTTTGAGCACTTTTGGACCTGTGTCTATCCTTAAAAAAAACACCAAAGTATCTGTCTCTCTCCCTATCTCACCTGGGCAGCAGCAGCGGCGGCGGCAGCGGCCCCAGCAGTGGGGAAGGAGGGCATGAACTGCTGGGCTGCTGGCTGCATGGCGGCCGACACCATGATGGGCATCTGCCCATGCTGCTGGCGCTGCAGGTGCGCCTGGGGCACCTGTTGGGGCACCTGCTGGGGCACCTGTTGGGGCTGGTGCCCCAGGGACATCATCTGTTGGCTGTCCAGGGACACCTCCATGGAAGGGGTGACTTCCATGGCCGAGAACTGGTTCAAGAGGTCGTTGTTATGCTGGTGGAGAGAGGTGAGGGTTAGTATATTGAGAGTTGAGGGAAGTCTGGCTTGTTTGTGTGTGTAGTAGTAGTAGTCTTCAATTTTACGTCCTTCCACATAATAATAATAATAATACATGGAACTTATATAGCGCTATATCTTGTAAAAACAAATCAAAGCGCTTGCATTCCTATACATTACACAAGCAATCAATAGCAATCTATGGTTCTAGCAAATCTGAACGTACCCACACATGCAAGCGCCCACACACGCACACGCGCGTGCACGCGCGCGCGCCCACACACACACCCGCAAGGCTATACACTTTGGCAGGTAGATGTCGTAGGTCATTGTTATGCTGGGGGGAGAGGGAAAGGAGGAAGGGTGAGGGTTAGTATATATATACTGAGTTGAAGGAAACCTGGCTCGTTTGTGGTGTAGTAGTAGTAGTAGTAGTAGTAGTAATAGTAGTGGTAGTGGTAGTGGTAGTAGTGGTAGTGGTAGTGGTAGTAGTAGTAGTGGTAGTGGTAGTAGTGGTAGTGGTAGTGGTAGTAGTAGTAGTAGTGGTAGTGGTAGTGGTAGTAGTAGTAGTAGTAGTAGTAGTAGTAGTAGTAGTAGTAGTAGTAGTAGTCTTCAATTTTACGCCCTTCCACATACAGTGATACCGTGTGTGTGTGTGCGTGCGAGTGCGTGTGTGCGTGTGTGTAAGTGTATGTGTGTGCATGTGTGTGTGTGCACATGTGCATGCATGCAAACGTGCACACTACATGCATGCTGATTCTCCCCATGGGACATGACTCACAGTGTATTGCACAGGTTGGGCTGCTGTGTGATGGCTGAAGCTGATTGGCTGCTGCTGTGACGTGCTGTTGACGACCGAGGCCCCGCCCCCTGACAACCAGGGCGGGAAGCTGTTGGGGTCGCTGGGGTTGTAGCGATATGGCGTGCCATCCGCGTTGGTGTGAGGTTGTACTGCACAAATAATAACAACGCTGCTTTTGTACTTCACACTTGCTTCTTTTGTACTTCAAACTTGCTTCTTTTGTACTTCAAACTTGCTTCTTTTGTACTTCAAACTTGCTTCTTTTGTACTTCAAACTTAGTTCTTTTGTACTTCAAACTTGCTTCTTTTGTGCTTCAAACTTGCTGCTTTTGTACTTCAAACTTTTTCTAAGTATTATATCTATCTATATAGCTGTAGATACATTTCCAGCAATTCCGACAGACTTTATGACAAAAATGGTAACTAAAACACTTAAAACAAACATGAAATTAGAATTAAACAGCAATCATCCATCCTAAACACGCTTTCAACACCTTTGTGCTTAGATGTATGGATGTATGTACATGCAAGCACATATCAAGCACAAGCATGAATTTGAAATGCACAAGTTCACAACCATGCATGAATATTATACATATTTTTTTAGTATTCCCTCTCTCCCTTCCTCCCCCCCCCCCCCCCCCCCCTCTCTCTTTTTCGCGCACACTGAAGACACACACACCTTCTCTCTCTCTTCACTTACTAGTTTTGGCTCCAAGCATGTGTCATATAATATATCACAAAAACCATTACACACAAACAAAATTTAAGAAATAAATCTCTACTGCTCTCATTAAAAACAGCATCACTGTCATCACTCACTGCTTACATCAATGCCAAACCTATTTTAATTCTCCTATCTAAACCTTGTTGTGTTTGTTTTTTTTCTAATGAGGTGTACATACATTGACTCTAGAGTCTATAAATTTACTTTTAAACCATATAAGAAGTACAGCGCTTGTTGCTATTGAGTGTTTTACTTTTAAAACCACAACAAATCTACAGAGTTTTTTCCCCATTTATTTTGGTGTTAATCAAACCCAAATTGTCCAAAACAGAATAATAATATTTAATAATAATAATAATAATGATGATCATGATGATGATAACAAAAATGATGAAATAATAATAATGATGAACATGATGATGATAATACTAATAAAATGATAACAAAAACAACAATAACAACAAGTCCTAAAAATAGGTGTAGCTGCCTTTACCAGCCCGAAGGCAAAAACTCTCCCTGTGACTGAAATTAATTAATGTACCTTTTGAGGCAGTGCATCACAATTTTTACTTCTTTTAAACAAAAACACTGTAGTATAGCACTATCCAAGATCACCAAAATTATCATTGCTAATTGATTTTTTAACTAGAGAGTTTTTTTAGCCGACAGGCGGCAGAGGCAGACAGAAGACAAAGGAGGGAAGCATGCTAACAGACTGTATGTGCAACTGCAAGCCATTACAGACAGACAACTTCTCCGTTTGCAATGCACTTACAACGACCACCACTGCCCAGAAAAACAACCAAGTGATACAAAAGGTGAAAGAAGTTTTCAATGATACATTAACTACCGCATGGTTCTATGCTGGAAGAAAAATGTGTACCCTTTAGTTTTGTTTGGTTACAATAGAGCATTAATTAAGCATCCCAATTAACCCCTTCACTGCCAAAGAAACACCATTTCAGTAAAACTTTTTTTCTTGGGGGGGGGGGGGCAAGGTTATGTTATATAGTATTGATATCTTCTTTAATCTGTATTTTGTTACAAAATCAACACCTTATAAAAAAATTTTAAAAAGGTAGCATTTTCTGAAAGCTAAGTATGTACTTAAAAAAGGAGGGAAAATACATAGCAAAAAAAAAAGATTCTCCCCCCTCAATTTTTCAATCAAACAGAATATTTGTGAGCACAACACAAATTTGAATAGTTAATCAATGATGACTCCCTCTCCTTGCTACATCAGTCCAATGTCAGAGATAACACAGCAGCACTGACAAGTTCTTTCAGTACAAGCAGCAAGGGGTTAAAATAAATAAATGAGGAAAAACCCTAAACCACCCAACTAAACAAATAAACCAATATTCCCAAGTCAAAATGAAACTACTGTATTGATGGAGTAGGGGATAAAAACAGAACAGTCGCACGTATAGCAAAAATCTCACCAGTGTGGTGTACAGTGACTGAATTAGAACAGACAAAAATCATTGGGGATGCTGGAGTGCATGCCATGATAATTATATGCATATTGATGCAGATTAAATTGCATGGCATTGTGCATGGTGCGTGTGTGTTGTGTGTGCATGTGGTTGTGTGTACATTCGAATTTGCTAGAACTATTAATTGTCATTGATTGCTTGTGTGTTGTATTGAATGCAAGCGTTTGATTTGTTTTTGCAAGATGCGCTATATGAATTCCATATGTATTATTATTATTATTATTGTTATGTACATAACAACTGGTTTCTTTTGCACATGTGTGTACACACATATGAGAGAGAGAATAGGAGAGAAGGAGAGAGAAGAGGAGAGAGAGAGAGAGAGAGAACAGAGACAGAGACAGAACAGAGAGAGAGAGACAGACAGAGACAGAGACAGAGACAGAAATAGAAAAGACAGTGTTTTAAATGCACAGGCAATGTCAGCAAGACAAATATTTCAAATTTCTTGGAAAGCACAGCTTCAACATTGTCAGATGATATGGGTACATCTACACTTCGTTCTAAGATAATACGGGTACATTGATACTTCTTCTACAATAAAATAGACTGTATGTTGATGCTGGTTCTAAGATAATACAGGTACAAGACACTTCATTCTAAAATAATACAGGTACTGTTGATACTTCATTCTAACATTCTAAGGTAATATTGGGTACATCCAATACTTAAAAAAAGCAGAAACTGATGCTGGCAGCTAAAACAGCAAAGAAAACCCTGCACTCATTCTTTCAGTGAGTTCTAACCCCCACAACTCTCTGCTAGTGACAGAACAAGTCAGTCAATCATATACATACACGGATATAATATATATTATAAACATATGACCTCTCAGCGATCATACAACAAAATGTATGGCATACAAGAATAAATACACGCAGGCAGGCAGGTAGGTAAGGCGAAGAAGAAGAAGAAAAAAGTCAAGGCTACTGTCTGTACAATGGGAAAAGCGGTTTTAAGCCATGAAAAAGAGTGCTTTGCTCGGCTTCAGAGACAAAAAAAGGTACACATATCTGTGCAGTGGGAAATAAAATTGACCAGCAGGATATCAAAATCCCAAGGGAAAAGTTACGATCAAGCAGATAAAGAGTATGACCCACAGTATAAAATGGAATTTTTTTGGGGAAAAAAAAAGGGTGAAGGAGAAAATATGTCTAGGCCACTGTTCACACAAGATGCTGCTGCATAAGTTCGCTTTCAGCGGTGTGTGTTGTGTGTTGTTGTGTGTGTGTTGTGTGTGTGTGTGTGTGTGTGTGTGTGTGTGTGTGTGTGTGTGTGTGTGTGTGTGAGGTGGTGTGTGTGGCTGTGTGTGTTGTATGTGTGTGTTGCAAGCGAAGCACAGTGCTGTGCAAAAGCCTGTGCATAAGAATTGTGCATTTGTGCATGGTACCTCAGCGAAGGACAAGTGCCATAAATACATAAACATAGTGTATGACACACAAAAGTGATAGATAATAACAAAAGCGGAGAGAGAGAGGGGAGAGAGAGAGAGAGAAGAGAGGGAGAGAGGGAGAGAGAGGAGAGGAGAGACGAAGAGAGAGAGAGACAGACAGAGAAGAGAGAGAAGAGAGAAGAAAGAGACATGGGACAGACAGACAGAAAGACAAGAGCGAGAGAGACAGAAAACAGAAACAGAAGACAGACAGTCAACAGAGAGTAGTATTCAGAAGAAAAGAGAATCAATAGGAAGACAACAGAGAAACAAGATCCGGCAAGATGCAATTTAAATTCTAAAAAATTATCAACTTATCAACATCATCTTTCTTTTCCTTTGTGCTGTAAATATAGCCTTAGAACCATAGGCAAGGGCCATATCATGAGGCTGATACAGCACTACAGGCAATGATAAGACAAAAAACCAACCAATGCCTGAAACCAAAAAACCCTGGTTGTGTGTGAACAGGCCACCCATCACTACCCCAATGACTGAAACATGCTGCAGGTGGGAAGAGAGAAAACAGCCACACCACCATGAAATGATGGCAAGCCTTTAACTAAACCTTCAGACATGCCCCTCAGTGACACAGACTTGAATGACAACTCACTGGACATGGACCTACACAAGTATCCAGATGTAAAAGAAAACCCCATAAAAACACGACATAAAATATTAAAAAATTCTTAATAAAACAAAAAGGTAAGTCACACACCACTACCCCAACAAGCATTATAGACTTGCATGGCAACTGGACAGGGACAGAATTATCAAGATTTAAAGTAAACCCCATTAAAAAATCACATTAAGTAAAACAACAAAATAAAAAAATAATAAAAAAAAAAAGAAAAAGAAAAAGGCAAAGTCACACACCACTACCCCAAGCATTGTAAAAAAAGAAACTATTTTTTTTTTTTAAGCCCTTGAACTAACAGCTCCCAATACCCAAACCCTTCAGAGCGTTTTCTCTGAGTGTTGGTGAGTGGACTGTACAGCAGAGACAGGAATTAAAACTAAAGCTGGCAGGAGGGGAAGGAAAAAAACACCATACAAACAAAACATAATATCCCACTATATCAAAACACATGACAGAAACGGGCCAATGATCAGGAAAGAATCATCACATGGGACACTACACGACATGAGAGTCTGTTATCTGTATCTCTCCCAGAGAAAAGGCCAAAACCAAAACAAAATGAAATCACCAGAATAAACCCATTTCTTCCCCCAAAATAATTATTATCCCCAAATTTATTATCATCCTCCAATACATATCGATGATTTACACGATGAACAAGTCCCTCAATACAAAGGCCAAACCAAAACAAACCAAAATCACCAGAATAAACAGCTATCCCCCCCATTCCTTCTCCAACATAATTCTCATCCAACATAATCCTCCTCCTCCAATACACTGATGATCTACTACACCATGAACAAGTCTCCTCAATGCATAACAGAATCGTCTTTGACGCAGTTTCAGTGACACAACAGCCTGACAGCCACAGAGAAAGTGGAACATCGACTGAGAAAAAGCTGAAAACCTGACACCACTATCACTCATGAACTGGCACACCGCCTGTTTTGGAGAGATTACAATTCTGGTCCATTTGGCACGGTCTCTGATTTTATGAGCACCTATTTATATTAATTAGCCGCCGCTGTAGTCTAGTGGTTAATTACTACTCTGCATATTCTTCCACTGTCACACGCGCACACACACACACACATACACACACACACTCATTCACACACACACACACACACACACACCACACACACACACACACCACAACACACTCATTCACACACACACACACACACACACACCACACACACTACTACACACACTCATTCAACCATGCACACCACCCACCCACACACCCTCTCACACTTATTACATCCACCAATACCAGTATCCACACCACACACACGAAGTAACAATAAATACTACAGTCATCTACATGCTTCTTCTTTTTCTTCGTATCCTCCACACACTGACGTGACTGAAGCACAAATAAGCTACTTCATATTGCTAAAACTACTAACGGCACATAACTGACAGACCAACTTGGAAAAAATCTCAAAGTTTTGTCTAGATGCCTTCTCACAAAAAAACAACAACACTATTGCACAACAGGTGGTTCAATGTTCATGAATACCTAATACTTTTTTCAGGCAAACAACGTATGTTTATCTTTCTAGTAATCATAAAAACTAAATTCGAATCATTAACTCCGATTCATTAAAGTTTACTCTGAACACATGCATGAACATATCTGGCTTCCACAATGCGGCAAAATGCATTCAAATGCAGTCATCTTTTTCTCAAAATCAAACAGCTAAACCAGCAATGTGCCAACTATCTATACATCATATATCTAAAAATCAAGCCACACTTTTCACTGCACATCACATCTCAAGCCTACCAATATGCTGCAGGGACGGTGCGAGGTCAAGAAACCCGAGTTTTCCATTGGGGGGGGGGAAGGGCAAGGGGTAGGAAGAGGAGGGCAGAAGCAATAGGAAGCGACTGGACTATGTCTACTTGAAGCAAGATAATGAACAAAGAAAAATAGACAGCAGTGGTGCCAAGCTAGGACCTGTGCTACACCCTGATATAACCACCAAAATACACACACACAGAATTAAAAAAAAAAACAATAAATAAATAAAAGGAAAGGACGAAACATGATGCACAAGAAATCGAAAAAAAAAAACCAGGAGAGAAGAAGAAAAAACTCAAAAAAACACAAGACTAACACAAAAAAAACATGGTAGCAGCCAAAACTGATATTGAATATACTGCAAGGAAGGTAGCCTGAGCAAGGAGAGGAGGGAGGAGGAAGGAAGGAAGGAGGAAGGGGGGAGGGAAAAAGCCCGGGGCAAAGAGAAGTACTAACAAGTGTGTGGATTGACCACCATACTGCCGGGTGGGATAGTGTTGATGTCCGTGGCCACCAGAACGGTGTAGGGTGGGCCGGTGCCACCACACCCCATGTGCCCTGAACAAAACAGCACACACCACACACACCGCCATCACTCTCTTCCCCTCTCTTCTGCAAAGGGGGAATAGGGGTCAGCAAGGGAGGAATAGGGGTCAGGGAATAGGGATCAGCAATGGGTCAGGGAATAGGGGTCATCAGCATTCTGTCCCTTTTGGGCTTCTTAGCGCTGTGTACCGTGTTAAGTTAAAACAGGTTCAAGTCTGTCCCGAGCCTTAAGGCTCATCAGGCCGGTGCTTATCCCGGTTTCTGTGGCGTTAAGCGACTGAGAGTCATAGACTCCCCCTGGATAGGACGCCAGTCTATCGCAGGGTTAACCCCCAACACAAGGTTGGTACCCCTTTTACACCTGGGTGGGGTGAGAAAATGGCCGTAAAGTGCACCGTGACTACTGTTTTAATCCTGGTCAAGGAGGAGCATGAACTAAAAGTGAACACTGGTCCTGCTGCCCTTCAGTTACAAACTCTGATCATATCATTTCTGCTGTGTCTTGGCAATGCCTGGACATCTCTATACCATCTCCAAGATCTTGGCAATCTCTACCATCTCCAAGATCTTGGCAATGCCTGGACATCTCTATACCATTTCCAAGGTCAATGTTTACAGAGACCTGCCAATACCCTACTCCTTTGTCTGCAGTGTATGCTGACAATCAATGACGCATGTTAAAGATCTCATAATTTCTGTCAGTTTTGGAAGAAAAAAAAACGAATGCAAAAATACCCAGCACACACTTTAGGGTTTACCATCGGTGCATTCTGTTAGAGAAATGACAAAAGAAAATCTGCTTTCATCTTCACCACCCAGATTTTCAAGGAAGGACAGTCTCTCTCGACACACACATATTTATATATATTGTACAGTTCAGCATTGAAAAACACAATAATGCTGTTGTGTCATTTTTTTTTTCAAAACAAACTGTTCAAGCAAAGTCAGTTGCGCGCCATTTTGTGTGGAGTACACCCAGCATGCACCAGGCCTGAAGACAGACTGTGGCTGCCCGCATGTCTGAGCAATCAAATCAATCGAACTCAAGAAGAAACAAAAATGAAATCCAGTCTTAGAAACTGTAGGCCACCAGAAAAGAAACCCAGGGGGGGGGGGGGGGGGGGGGGGGGTATGCGAAAAGAACAGAGTTTTCTTCTGTCGTTCATTGTATACATATACTGTACACATTGTCATCATCAAAAGCAGACTTCATTACTAGTGCTTAAGGAACGTCTTCATGGTGGTGTGTCGTCTACATTCTTTGTACAAAAGTTAATTACAAAAGGAAAAGAAAGGGCAAAAAAAGAAGAAGAAAAATCAGAGGGGGGGGGGGGGGGGGAAACAAAATTAAAAAGAAGAAAAATTGAAGAAAAATTATGAGAGCAAAAAGAAACAAAGCAAATGTATAAGACATGACAAAAGATTGTTTTAAAATATTAGACAGAAAAGACAAATATACAGGGGTAAAAAGGGAGAGAAACTGAGATGAGTAAGAAAAGATAGTGAAGGAAAACACAAAACAACACACACAAAAAAAAACCCTAATGTTGTGTTTCTCATGACATACTGGCACAGAGGCAGAAAGAGAAAGACTGAGGGCAGGCTTTAGAAGCCAAGGAATTTTTTATACCCAGTTTAACAATATCACGACAGTCCCCCCCCCCCCCCCCCCCACACACACACACACACAAAAACACACATTCACACCTCCTTCACTTCAACCCTTATACCAATGACAGTGTGCTTTTGTACACCATGTGCCCTCTGAAGACTGGTGTCATTATTATCATCATGTGATGAAATGATAATAATAATAACAATAATAATAATAATAATAATAATAATAATAATAATAATAATAATAATATATGTACAGCACTGAATCTTGTTGTAAAGCACACAAATCAGCTTCAGTTATTCATTAAAAAAATTCTTTCATATTGAGGAGGCAGCAAAAAAGTCATAATAATTTTTTATTTTTTTAAAAACATCATAGGGAAATTCTCAGATATAGGCAGTCATCATGTAGTTATGTAATAAAGGAGTTTACAAGTGGCACATTTTGGAAAGCATTTAATTTTCTTACTTTTTTTTTTTCCTTTACAGGCTGGTGCTAGAATGTGTTGTGCCAAAAATTCACCTGTAGGGATTGGATTTACAATGTCCTCTCTCCTTATTTGAGTGAATTCTATAACAATTCACTGACATACATATTCAGTATGGGCAGTATCACTGAATGTTGACCAACATGAATAACTTTGTTAAATCAATGCCTACTGAAAAAGACAATGGTTAAAACTCAATTACTTTCATCACTCACTCCACTACTCACTCTCTCTCCTCACTCCTCTCTCTCTCTCTCTCTCTCTTCTCTCTCTCTCTCTCCCACACACACCACACACCACACACACCACACCACCACACACACACACCACACACACACACACACACACACACACACACACACACACACACACACACACACACACACACACACACACACATCACACACACACACACACCACACACACACCAAAACAACACACACACACACACACACCACACACACACACACACACACACACACACAACACACACACACATGTACATGAGTTACTGCTTCCCTACCATTCTTTCTTCTTTTTTTTTTGGGGGGGGGGGGGGAGGGAGGAGGGGACCCACAAAGAAACAAGCTTAAAAAAGATAACTGCAAAACAAACAAAAAAGCGAAACAAAAACAAACAGACAAAACACAGGTATAGATGACTGCAGGGTTATGAAAAATAGATACCTTCACCTCCATCACACTCACTCACTCACTCACTCACATCACTTACTTCCTCACTTACTTCCTCACACACACACACACAAACACACAAACACACACACACAACACACACACACACACACACACACACACACACTAGATCACCTGAACATAATTATTTGTAACTTTGTTTCGTTACTTTTTTCCAATAGTATAACAGGGATCTGGTCTTTTTTTTTTTTAAATAAAAAATTCAAGACTGAAAAAAGCCAAGCCAAAACAAAAAAACTATGACAGTAAAATGACAAAAACAAAGTAAAGATGAACAAAAAAGAGAACAAAACAAAAAACAAAAAGAACAAGGCAAAATGAAAAAAACAAAATAAAAGTAGCATCTAGAACTCTACCTTCAAAAATCATTTGCATAGTCTGCACAGCTTTAAATCCTTTAAAATTTTCAATACAAAAAATACCCCTTGTATAAACTACTGCACAAAGTCCTGAGAGAGAATAACTAATTTCTTCAAATTTTCAGGGGAAAAAAAATATACATATGAAAAAACTTTGCAAAAAAACCTCTGACTGATAAACAGGACAACATTCTTGGACAATTCCTACCCAGCACTGACTAAAACCAAACCCTTTTCTCCTGAGCTTCACAATTCTGCTGTCTCTCAATATTTGGTGAAATCACTGCCATGCTACAGTGGAAAAAAAACACCACCCAAAAACCCCCATTCCTAGATAGCAATGTACATGGAAGAACCTCAAGTTTTCTGCGTAGAGTATTTCCCAACTATCATACAAGCCTGGGCAGAAACTTTCATCGTCATACATTTCCATGCACAGAAGTGTCTTGCCAATACTTAAAGGAAAGCAAACTGATAATCAACACATGCTCAGAATAACTGTGCATGAGATAGATACGTGTACGTATATGTGTGTGTATGTGGAGAAAGGAGAGAGTGTGAAAAAAATAAATAAATAAAAAAAAAGAGCAAGAACACTGAATAATCAAGTGACTGAGTAGGCAGACAACAGAAGGTCTCCTCACCCTGACTTGGTGAATTAACATCCGCGGAACTTCTCCCTGAGCCAGAGATGGGCGACTGTGAATTTTCGGGCGAGGCCTGTTTGGTTCGAACAGGGGCGCTCTCATATGATCCACTTGTGATAGAGTCTGCAACAGTCAAGCGTTTGCCTCTTGCTTTTACTGCCTGCATTTCAAAACAGCTAGCAGGATTTCCTTTTTTTTTTTTTTTTTTTTGAAAGGTGGGGGGTGAAGTTTCCAGCCAAGAAATTGAAGAATGTGCGGCAATGATAATGCTATGATCAGACAGACTACATGTGGTGCCCCAAGCAGGAAAGAAGAAACGTGCGACTAAACATGGAAGGAAATGGATGTGCAATCATTACTAAAAAAGAAAAAAAACTTTTTTGTGGAAATAGAGTATGCACAAGCAGCTACCAAAAAGAGAAATGGTCAGTGTAAGCATCAGCTACATGCTACGTTTTTGATACCTTCCTTGACCAAAACTTTTAAAAAAAAGAAGAAAAAAAAAAAAAAAAAAAAAAGCGTGCTCTCTCTCTCTCTCTCTCTCTCTTCTCTCTCTCTCTCTCTCTCTCTCTCTCTCTCACTCTCACACAGCACACACAACACACACACAACACAGGCATTTTAAGAAAAAAAACCCAACCCAAAACAATAAAGCAAAAACAAACAAAAATTTTTTTTTTAACAAACCAACAAACAAAAAAAACAAGCAATTATCAACCACTTTTAAACCGAACAAGAATGAAGGCAGAATAACACATTGTGAGGACTGGAAACGGCAGACAGTGTATGACTTCTCAAAACAAACCCAGTAATGCACGCAACACTAAAATAAATACACTTTGACTCCTGACCTCCACGCGATCTCTCTTTCCTCTGCTCTAGGTCTGTTCTCTACAGGTCAAGAGCACTTTGCACACAGAGCAGCATTTCACTGCATCAGAGAATGTGTGTGTAGACAGACATCTGTGTAACTGAGGTCCTTCCCCATTCATTTCTTCATCAAGATGTATAGTTGATATTATGACGAATACCTGAGATACATTGTATCCTTGAGATCATGATGAATACTTGAGATCATGATGTATCCTTAGAATTATGACGCATACCTGAAATTATGATGAATATTTGAGATCACGATGTATCCTTCAGATTGTGATGAATACTTGAGATCATGATGTATCCTTGGGATCATGATGAATATTTGAGATCATGATGAATACTTGAGATCACAGTGAATACTTGAGATAGCAATGTATCCTTGAGATAGCGATGTATCCTTGAGATCATGATGAATACTTGGGATCATGATGAATACTTGGGATCATGATGAATACTCGAGATCATGTTGTATACTTGAGATCATGAATACATGAGATCACGATCAATACTTGAGATCATGATCTATCCTTGAGATCACAATGTGTACTTGAGGTCACAGTGTATATTGAAAAAACATGATTTTTTTACCACCTGATTTCACGCCAGCTCCGTTCTAATGCACACTCTCTAGATGAAGACTACCAATCATGGTGTGAGGACCAGACAACCAACAAGAGTTGTTTTTTTTACATGATAGGAGAAAAGGGGAGGGGGGAGGAGGCAGAGAGAGAGAGAGAGGAGAGAGAGAGAGAGAGAGAGAGAGAGAGAGAGAGAGGAGAGAGAGAGAGAGAGGAGAGAAGAGAGAGAGAGAGAGAGAGGAGAATGTGGAAGATAGGAGGTGGGGGAGGAAGAGAGGGAAGGGAGGGGAGAGTGGGGTAGAGGGAGAGAGAGAGAGAGAGAGAGAGTGGGGGGGGAGAGAGGTGAGAGAGAGAGAGAGAATATGTGTGTGTGTGTGTGTGTGTGTGTGTTGTGTGTGTGTGTGTCGTGCGTGCGTGCGTGCGTGCGTGCGTGCGTGCGTGCGTGCGTGTGCGTGCGTGCGTGCGTGTGTGTCTGTCTGTGTGTGTCTGTGTATACATGTCTGTGTGTATATCTGTGTGTATGTCTGTGTGTATATCTGTGTATCTGTCTGTGTATCTGTCTGTCTGTGTGTCTGTCTGTGTTCTGTGTGTGTGTGCAATGCCCCTTCAGGCTACTGACTGGAGTCCTTCAGTCACACAACACACACACTAGGCAGCAGTATTGACTGTGTGATGCACCACCTACCTACCTAGCCATGCAACAGAACCGCAGCGTTCGCTTCACACTCTCTCCACCTGTGGAACTCTCTGTACACCTCCCTCCCCACAGGCTGACACAAATGAGATTGCATGCTAGGCAGACAACATGCTAGGGAGGGAGGGAGGGAGGAGGGGGGGAGAGGGAGGGAGAGAGAGGAGGAGAGAGAGAGAGAGGAGAGAGAGAGGGGGGAGGGGAGAGAGAGAGAGAGAGAGAGAGGGGGGGGGGGGGGGAGAGAGAGAGGAGAGAGAGGGAGAGAGAGAGAGAGAGAGAGAGAGAGAGAGAGATCCAAACTGGCAGTCTCTTTCATACAATCACTCTTTTTTATTCTTCCTATTTTGCTGTATTCATTTGCTTTCAGTTTTTCTTCCAATGATTGCTTGTTCCCCTCCTCTCCCTCCCTCTCTCTCCGTCTCCCTAGCATTCTTTCTCTCTCTCTGCCCCCCCCCCCCCCCCCCCACATACAAACCCTCTGGCTCACACTATGGCTTGAAACTCTTACAAATGATGGGAAAGACTTGTACTCAAAAGCAATCATGGACAATTCTATCAAACATCCCATGGAAACAGCAGCTGCTATTATTGCATGCAGAGACCTTTGATTTTCCTTCCACCATCAGTCAACCGAAGAGAAGCAGGAAAACGCTGTTCGAAAAACTTCTGCCAGTTCAAAATTTGATAGGCTGATTCGAGATCCAAGAAGTTTGTGACACTCCAATAAGGTGGAAAAAAAAACAAAAAACCACCAGACAAAACAGTAACGGACACTGACAGCTGAATTCTGAGCTGTTTGGTAAGTCAACCTTGATAGATAGAGCTGATTCACCACAATATTTTTCTCAGGTCAGGTCAGGCCAAAGGCATGGTTCTTACTTAATTTTTTTTTTTTTTAAAGCCTGCAATGCTGCCATTGAAAGATATTATTCCCTAGAATTTATTTTATTTATTTTATTTCTACTTTAACTTTTTGTTATTATTGCATCTTTGATAAATCATTTTCAGTAGTAAGTGGTTACATGCACTTGTTTTCCCTCCACTTCCTGTTCCTCAATAACTACAATATTTGTCACAAGATTCTGTTCTTAAACAGGGTACGCATTGCATTCAAGTTTCAAGATACGAGGGTGGAAGCTGGAAAAAATTAGCGTGACAAAAAGCTTGTCAACCGCAGAAGCCTTGGGAGGAAGAAAAAGAAAACTATTATCGTCCCCATGATCTGTTTGTGTACACCATCACCAAGATCTAAATTACACTGGCACAGACACATCAAATCCAACAAATCTCTCTGTGATATTGCAACAACTTGCCACAAGAACATATGATTAACGAACTATACACTTTCACCCGCAACAAACTTTACCTGTAGAAGTCACACACACATACACAGCTGGGTTTGCCAAGCAGTCAGATTCCAGATTCTGATGTCGAGTGGAATAATAAATGTGGATGTTATTATACAACATTATGTGCAATACACTGACTGATTGTCAACTGAAGTGTGTCCGTTGCTTGTCCAGCTTTTATGAGATTTGTCAATAATTTTTTCCGTTTTTTTTTTCCTCTGGAGAAGGGGATTTCAGGAAGCGAGATTGGCATTTCCAAAACTTTCTTCTTCATAGCTTAATTCCAGAATATTTGGCGCCTTATTTCCATCTTTGGGTATATCACTGCACACTGACACAACTTCTCACCCCCAGAAAGAAAGGGGAAAACATCATTGTCCTCACCCCAGAAAGGGAAAAAAAATCATTGTCCTCACCCCCAGAAAAAAAAGGAAAAAATCATTGTTCAAAGTTGATATCCCAGTTCCGAGTGATATATTGAAAATCACTTTGTAAAAAAAAAAGAAAAAAAAAAAAGGGGGGGGGGTTTTCAAAAATCAAAGTCCAAATTTGACATCCCAGTTCCTGTGTAATACGATATTAAAAATAATTTATCTTCTGATCACAGAGTTTGATATGCTCCCACCCCACTATGTTCCAAGCATTCTGTATGATAACAATAACAAATGAAAGCAAATTCTTGTCAGTAATCAGAAAATCAATCTGACATCGTGAACTATAGCAAAAGCATAAACAAATCCACCTACAAACTGTATAGTGTTAAACAAAAGTGATTAAAGTGCTTTTAGACTTGACTTGAAACTGTTATAAACTTGTACAAACTTTATGGCATCGATTCAAAATGAATGCAGACAAAATAAACCAAAGTAAATCACACTATGGGCCAAAAGACAATATAAAACAAAGCAAAAAAAAAAAATCCCACAATCATAGATTACGATTGATAACAAATAATGTTGGCAAAAATATCAACAGAGAAATCAATAACAGCAAAATATCAATGAAAGTCCTGTTACCAAAACTGCACGTAAATCAAAAACTATTACTATGTTAGCAACATATCAACAAAACAAAACTCATTATAACAATATGCTTGAAGCGAAACAATATTAGCAATACACGAAAATAGAAACACTCTCAGCAAATCATGACCAAAAATAAGGTTAGCAACACATGAACACACACACACACACAATAAATAACTGTTAACCAGCAATCAATGGAAAAGAAATAAAAATCATTAACTGAACCAAAACAATACAGCAAAATATGAAAGGGAGGAGGAAAAAACAAACAAACAAAAAAAAGGTTAGTAAAGTATGATAAAGTTATTAAACTGTGAACACAGCAGTCCATGTTAGCACAGAACCTGACAGCTGCATTGCACTGCACTGCACTGCACTGCACACCACACCACACCACACCCTCATCCTCCACACTTTGGTCTGACCTAACAGCTAAACAGCTGAAGAAAACCTTCACAGTGCCAACCCCCTGACAAACCGACAAAATCAGTAAAAGCCAACGCTGACTGTCCTTATGCCCACTTGGCCGAGAGAGTGGGGGTGTACTGTGGGCAAGGCACCTCCACTATAATCAAATTTCTGCCCAGTTTCTGAAACAGCAGCTGTCTCCTCTGCTGTTTTGGAGGTCATCGCTGAAACACGACGGACAAACATATATGTACCTGTTTTTCCACAACAAAGATAAATCGTCAGCCTGGATTCATTCACTGCTGTAGACATTCCACTTCCAACCCATGACAGTGACCTGACTTTCTTTTCTTGGTGATTTCTGTTTCAGATGATATAAATCTATGTTCCTTTTATGCCTGAACCATTATGTACACTTTTTTACGGCTAAAGACGAACCAGCCATATGGTCTGATCAACTCTTTTTCTGGACTAAGTTCAGATAAAGACGAACCAGCCATTATATTATGGTCTAATCAACTCTTTTTCTGGACTTAGTTCTTCAAGATAAACCAGCCCTACAGTCTCTAACCAACTCTTTTTCTGGACTGAAGAATTCTTCAAGATAAACCAGCCATACGGTATAATCAACTCTTTTTCTGGACTGAAGAATTCTTCAAGATAAACCAGCCATACGGTATAATCAACTCTTTTTCTGGACTTTAGAATTCTTCAAGATAAACCAGCCCTACGTATAATCAACTCTTTTTCTGACTGAAGAATTCTTCAAGATAAACACATACGGTATATCAACTCTTTTCTGGACTTTAGAATTCTTCAGATAAACCAGCCATACAGTCTCTAACAACTCTTTTTCTGGACATGAGATTCTTCAAGATAAACAGCATAAAGCATAACCTCTTTTTTAAGACTTTAAAAATTTTTTCTCATATTTCTTGATAACCAGTCTCTCATTCTTCTTCTCTGTTGAACGCTCAGACAAAAACTGTTCAGACCACTCCTTCATTCCAAACTTTAAAAACCAAAAAGAAATCGAAAACTCAAAAAAAATCCAGAGGACAAACTCAACAACAAAATCAACCAAAAAAACAAACCAAACCGAAAACTGAAGAGACGACTCGTAGGGGATTTAAGCACCGGTAGAGGAAGAAGGAAAACGGGTGTGGAGGAGGAGAAGGCAGGGAGGGGGGGAGGGGAGGGGGGAGGAGGCAGTGAGAACAGTACCTGCTTTGGACAGGCTGCAGGTTCTGGTGTTAGGAGAGAGATGAATGGTGGGCTTACCACCATAGCTGTTGGATTTGGCCATCATGTTGCGGCGCAGGCGAGACCCGTCCTCGGACACGTAGCCGGAGGAATCCGTGCTGCTCCAGTCACGACTGCTGAGGCGCTTGGTGGAGGCCGGGACATGGCTGCAGGGGAGGAGGAACAGAGGGGGGTGTAAAGTGTGTGTGTGGGGGGGGGGGTGGGGGGGGGGGGTAGGTAGGGGGGGGGGGGGGGATAGGTAGGGGGGGGAGGTTGTGTTTGTGTGTGTGTGTGTGGGGGGGGGGGGGTTATGTGCGTGTGTGTGTGTGTGGGGGGGGGGGGTGTTGTACATGTGTGGGGGTGGTGGTGTTGTAAATGTGTGTGTGTGTGTGTGGATGTGGTGTGTTGTGTGTGTGTGTGGGGGGGGGGGGGGGGGGGGTGTTATGTGTGTGTGTGTGGGGGGGGTGTGTTTTAAGTGTGTGTGTGGGGGGGGGGTGTTGTGTGTGTGTGGTGGGGGTGTTGTGTGTGTGTGTGTGTGGGGGGGGGGGGGGTGTTATGTGTGTGTGTGTGGGGGGGTGTTGTAAGTGTGTGTGTGTGGGGGGGTGTTGTGTGTGTGTTTGTGTGTGTGTGTGTGTGTGTGTGTGTGTGTGTGTGTGTGTGTGTGTGTGTGTGTGTGTGTGTGTGTGTGTGGTGGTGTGTGTGTGTGGTTGTGTGTGGTGTTGTGTGTGTGTTGTGGTGTGTGGTTGTGTGTGTGTGTGTGTGGTGTGTGTGTGTGTTGTGTGTTTTGTGTGTGTGTGTGTGTGTGGTGGGTGGGTGGGTGGTGTGTGTGTGTGGGGGGGGGGGGGGTGGGGGGGGGGTCTGTGTTCTTCTTCAATTTAATGACTATTCACATTAAGTGATATTAGACACAATATTAGACACAAATGAGACGCTTGGTGGAAGCTGGGACATGATTGTTAAGAACAGGTTGGTGTGAACAGTGGTTGTGTGTGACTTTTCGGGAGGAGGAGAGGAGATGGTGAAAGGAGGAAGGAGAGGAGGAGAGATGAGATGAGAGGAGAGTGAGAGAGATAGGAGAGGGGAGAGGGATGAGTGTGGGAGAGAGAGAGGAGAGAGAGGAGAGAGGAGAGAAGAGAGAGAGAGAGAGAGAGAGAGAGAGAGAGAGGTGTGAGTGTGCGTGTGTGCGCGCATGCATGCATGTGCTCCCTCCCTCCCTGTGTTTCTCTCTCTCTTTCACGCACTCATGCACACACACACTCACCCACTTTCTCAGGTAGGCCTAATTAAAGCAAAGTCTTTGTAGTGAGTGAGTCAATAAAAAAATGAAACAACAAATGGGGGCAACTACAAACAAAACTTACTCTATCACAGGTAAACCTTGGGCTTCCTCTGATGAAGCCTGCAACAAAAATAAACCAAAATAAAAAAAAGGTTTTAAAAAAAATTAATAATAAAAACAAAAAATCACTGAAACTCTCAGAACTAAGTAACCAAAAAATCTATATATAATGGTGCTCTAAAAAAAGACATTAAAAGATCTTTTTTTTTTTTTTTTTTTTTTTGTCTTTAATTTAGGAATTTCTTCTAACATTATCATTGGGGGAAAAAATCTAGCTGTAGCACAGGAACAGAATTTCTTCTAAGGTTATCATTGGGGGGAAAAAAAAAAAAAAAAAAAAAACATGGAATCTGTATAGCGCTATATCTAGAATCTAGCTGTAATACGACAACAGCCACAACATCCCTTCCACACGTACAGGGAGCATGCAGGGCTGGTCAGCTCTTGTTTCCGTAACCCACCGACATGAATTACAGGATCTTTAACGTGCATAGATTTTATTATCTACATGCACACACAAATCAAAGGAAAAAACCACACTGGCAGGTCAGTGCTTTAAACTTCATCCAAAGAAATTTCAAAATTCCACAACAGATGCTGTTGCTGAGAGTTTGAACCCACGACTTCATGGACCTAGGGCATGAAAGTCACGCTCTAATCAGTCTGTATAGCTTCTCACAGCACATAAATCCAACATCACTCAGTCAAGAGTGCTGAATTTAGCACGCCCCTTCCTTTCACAAATACAAGTGTGGTCAGTTCCTGCTATAAATAGCACCAGCTGGGATGGGCTGGGCTGGGATGGATAGCGGCTGAGAGGAGGTGACAGTGGGAAAACTGACTGACAGCTGTGGTCTGTACATGTACACACAAACATTACGCAGAACATCTTGCGCACATGTTAAGTCCTGTTCGCTTTTTGTAAGAGTAGGCCATCGTGTCCCGGTGGGAACAGATGACATTTACAAAACTGCATACACACAGGGACTGGATGTAAAAAAAAGCACAAGTGCTATTCCATTATCCTCAATATAAAAAAATTACAGAAAAATAAAATCAAATGTTAGCTGCTTTCCATGCCAGACACACAGTGTCACCTTTCCTTTCTAACCAAAGACTATCATTCTAGAACTGAAATTAAACAAAATTTCAAATATAATTATTGTGAGGAGGAAAAATTTTGTATGTCAAAAGGGAAGTAATTGTGTACTTTGAAATAGAAGAGCGCAACCCTTTCCCGTGAAAATGCTGGGGTTTCTTTTTACTAGTTTCAACACTTTTTTCTTCAATATCACTAGTAATACATAAACATACTTACTTGCTTTACACTCATGCGTGCACACACAAACACACACACACACAACAAAACAATACAAATACTACGTGATCACACACAAGCACACACACACACACACACAACAAACACCCACACACACACACACACATTCACTTTCATTAATCAAAGACTCCACACAACTCTGTGCAAAACAAAACTAAACTTTAAAAATTTTTTTTTTTTTTAAAACCCTAGAAAAAGTCTCTACTTTCATCACGGTGATTCACTCACCCCAAATATGATTTTGCACACACACACATTCACTCCTTTACTTTCAAATACTGCACTCAGTAGTAGTAGGCACCCATCAGTCTCGGAAGACTACGGAGTTGCGCTCGTCTTTAGAGCGCAAAGCCTGGGTAGGTAAGTTTGGAGAGCAAGCTGTTACCCATGCAGCAAAACCCCCCTCTCCACGCCACTGGAATGATCCATTGGAAGGGCATTGACCGATACGAATGGTTCCAGTGCCGTCACAGGAGCCACCAGAACGCTGCCATATACCTACAGCCCCGAGCCGCCCTGGGACTCCAACCCCCGATTTTTCCTCAGGGATGGTGTCTAAACACACCTGTGTGCATGCTGTTTTTTTTTTTAAAAATAATTTTGTCATCCATTCCTACCAGCACATGATGGCCTGCTCTTCCGAAAGGCGGAACGGGGTTTTAACGTGGTGCGCAAGATGTTCTGCGTGCGTTCGCACACAGGGCCTCGATTTATAGTCTCATCCAAATAAATTTGACATTCAGCTCGATTTTTTCGTCAAACTAGGAAGAAAGGGCAAGGCTGGGTACGAACCCAGAAACTCACAGTTTACATATTGGCAGGCGAACGTCTTAACCATCATGCCACCGTCCTTCTACAAATTTGTGCAAAACAAAACTAAACACCTTCAACAAAATCAACAACAAAAAAACCCTAGAAAAAGTCTCTAATTTCACCATGGTGATCAATTCACTCACCCCAAATATGATTTTGCGTTTCTCATCGTAGTGCCTCTGCCTTTCTTCCAATGACTTTGTTCGGTGACTAGAAAACTGAGCTTTGTCTCCTGCTCGGGACTGGAAAATCGACAAAAAAATTTTGAATTCAGTTCGTGCTCCGCTAATTCTTGAGATGCTAACGGCTACGAAAGAAGAGTCATCTTAAAGCTGTCAGATTCTGATATTTCAATTTTCATTGTACTCGCCCCTCTCCCCCCCATTAAAACTCTTGCAGTTTGCCCCTCTATGTCACTCTGCTCAAAGTCAACCAAAACACAGCAAATTACACCAGAAACAGACAAACCTGACAATGTTTTAAACAACTTCATATGCACACACACACACACACACACACACACACACACACACACACACACACACACACACACACCATACACACACCATACACACACACACACACACACACATTACACACACACACACACACACACACACACACACACACACACACACACACACACACACACAACACACACACACACACACACACACGAGCACATATATTAGTGAAAAGTTTCTTTTTTCTTTTTTTTCCTAGATAGATGGCTTGATGAAAAACAGCAAATCAATGCTTATTCAATGTACCATCTGGAAATAAAAATTTGACTTGACTGGACTTGACGAACACACACACACACCCCACACACACACATACACACACACAACACACTACACACACACACACACACACACACACACACACACAACAACACACACACACACACACACACACACACACACACAGTGACACACACACACACACACACAGTGACACACACACACACACACACACAGTGACACACACACACACACACAGAGTGACACACACACACACACACACACACACACACACACACACACACAACACAAACACACACACACACACACACACACACCACACACACACACACACACAGAGAAATCGACTCACCCTTTCCTCCATACTAGCGGGTTTCTTTAATAACCTCATTTTTTTCTCTGACCCGGCGTCGTCCGGTTCTACTGTGCGTATGTAGTCCTCACAGCTGAAGGTTGGACTGCAACCACAACAACAACATCATCATCCACGTTTTACTGAATCTACTGTCTTGTTTTTCTTCCCCCCCCCCCCCCTCTCTCTCTGGGAGGGCGGATAGCCTAGTGGTCAGAACATTGCGCTCACAATTTGACGACCCCGGTTCGATTACGGTCGAGGAGATTTTTCCCCTGGAGTTAACATCAGTGCTGCCTCCACTCTCCCCAAAAGTCTTTCAGATGAGACTTTAAACGAAGGCCCAGTGTGCGAACGCACGCAGAACATCTTGCGCACATATTAAATCCTGTTCTGCTTTTCGTAAGAGTAGGCCATTCTGTCCTGGTGGGAACAGATGACATTTACAAAACTGCATACACACAGGGACTGCATGTAAAAAAAGTACCAGAGTGCTTATTCCATTATCCTTGATATAAAAGAATAAATCAAAGCAAATCAAATCAAATCTCTGTGTGTCTGTCTACCTCTCTCTGTCTGTCTGTCGGTCTGTCTGTCTCTCTCTGTGTCTGTCTGTCTACCTCTGTCTGTCTGTATGTCTGTCTGTCTGTCTGTCTGTCTGTCTGTCTCTCTCTCTCTCTCTCTCTGTCTACCTCTCTCTCTCGACTCTCAGTTCCCCCCTTCTTCTTCTTCTCTCTCGTCTTCTATTCTTCAAGTCTTTCACCCCTATTCTTCTAAAAAAAGATCCATCTTATAAAATACTTTCCTTCTTCCAAACTTAAACCTTTAAAATAATAATAATAATGATGATGATGATGATGAAGATGATAATTATAATAATAATAATAATAATAATAATAATAATAATAATAATGATGATAATTATTTTAAAAAAAAATTTTTTTAACTTTAAAATAAAAAAATAAAAAAAACCCTATCAGCAGAAAACAATTCCTCCATAAAAACACAACACCACCAGCACGCCTGCCTGAGCAAAAAAAAACACAACAAAAACAGAGGACAGTGGACACTGACATTCTGGTGAACTTGGTCTTGGACACGATGACGCTCTTGCCCGACTTGTCGATGTTGTGGTCCATGCCGTAGAAGGCGGCCACGCGATGACAGATCATGCGGTCATAGGAGCACATCTCCGCCAACTGGTAATGCTGGTCCCTGAAAATACACAGCACAATACAATGCAATATAATACAATAAAACACAATACAATATAATACAACACAATACAATTAATACAACACAATATAATACAAACACAACACAGCACAATACAAAACACAAAACAACAACAGAACAATACAACAAAACCAATACAAAACAACACAATACAATAAACCACAACACAACAACACATAATATAATGCAGCAAAACACAACACAATACAATACAACACAACACAAAACACAATCCAATCATTTACAGCGTTGCTGACCACAAAGGCCATGTTAGGGCTGGCATAAGCACACACACATGCAGACCCACACCACACCCACACCACACCTCCTCCCACCTCACTCTCTCTCTCTCTTCTCTCTCTCTCTCTCTCTCTCTCTCTCTCTCTCTTCTCTCTCTCTCCTCTCTCTCTCTCTCTCTCACCGTTCTCTGAATGTGACACACTTTTATTAACCTTCTTTTTTGTGTGTGTGTGTCTAATATCAATTCGAGTGAGCAGGCGTTAAATCAAAGAAAGTCTCTCTCTCTCACACTCACACACATACACACACAGACCCACCCACCCACACACACACGCCCCTACCCACCCACCCACCCCAACACACACACACACAAACACTTACCCACCCACACACACACACAACCACCCCCACAACAATACTTACGGTGACTCCACGAACATCTTGAAGTCCTTCTCCAGGCTGAGCAGCATCTGCTTGTCCTTCTTGGACTTGAGCAAGGTTTTCTTGATGAACTCCTCCAGGTCCACCCCACTGCTGTCCTTGTAGATCTTCTCCACACTCGACTCTGACAACAACAACCACACACTTTACTGCTAGTTCTGCAAGGCTCTAAGGGAAAAACGGGAGAGCAAAGTGGAGTACACAGCATTCGCTTTTTCCCAAGCTAAGGTTAACCCTCTGAGTCCAAAGTGGACACAACACTCACTTTTCCCCAAGCTAAGGTTAACCTCTTCCGAAATCAAAGTGGACAACACTCACTTTTCCCCAAGCTAAGGTTAACACTCACTTTTCCCCAAGCTAAGGTTAACACTCACTTTTCCCCAAGCTAAGGTTAACCACTCACTTTTCAGCTATTTCCCCGAGCAAAGGGTTAACACTCACTTTTCCCCAAGCTAAGGTTAACACTCACTTTTCCCCAAGCTAAGGTTAACACTCACTTTTCCCCAAGCTAAGGTTAACCTCTCTTTCCCAACATACAGTGGTAACACCACTTCAACACACTCACTTTTCCCCAAGCTAAGGTTAACCCTCTTAGTTCCAAACCAGGATTTGTCGGGATTGAATAATTAAGGGGAAGAAAAAAGAGAGAGAGAGAGAGAGAGAGAGAGAGAGAGAGAGAGAGAGAGAGAGAGAGAGAGAGAGAGAGAGAGAGACAGAGACAGAGACAGAGACAGAGACAGAGAGACAGAGAGACAGAGAGGGAGAGACAGAGAGGGAGGGAGAGACAGAGAGGGAGGGAGAGACAGAGAGGGAGAGACAGAGAGACAGAGACAGAGAGACAGAGAGAGAGAGACAGAGAGTCAGACAGACACAAAGAGAGATAGAAAGATATATGAATCTGTTTACACACATAAGCACACACACACACACACCACACACACACACACACACACACACACACACACACACACACACAACACACACACACAAAACACACACACACACACACGCACACGCACACGCACACGCACACACACACAGAAAGACAACTCACCTCTGGAGAGACTGCAGTTACTTGTGCCAGCATCAGAACTTAGCGATCCATTTTTCTGTAGAACTGACCGACCTATGCTCCCATCCTGACAAACAAAAAGAAATCGTATAAATTTATTTTCCAAGCAAACCACACATCTATTTATGTATGCACATAAACATACACTAAAACACACACAGTCTTTTTTTTTGATGGGGGGAGTTGAGCGAGTGCTTTGGTTATAAAATATGAAGTTAAAATTTTTTTTTTTAAACAAAAACCACATACACACAGGACTGGATGTAAAAAAGCACGTGAATGTATAAGTGCTTATTCTGTTATCCTCAAATCATTATAAAAGAGTGAATAAATAAACAAAACATTAAAAAAAAAAATTTAAAGAAGTTTGCAAAAAAGTCTTGATTAGTTTATGAAATTAACTCTTACAAACTAACAAAAACAGTTGGTGTAAATTACTTTTTCTCCTTTACTGGAGGGGGTTTGGGGGGTTTTCTTATTTTTTTTAGAAGGGGGGTGATTTCGTTCTTTTTTTTTTTGGGGGGGGGGGAGGAGGGAGGTTAGAGGAAGGCATGCTGGTCCTCCTCACCTGCCCCAGGAGTGGCACTGGCATGTGAGCTGTGAACTCGTAGGGACTGTCGTCGTTGTCCGGTGCCGGTGTGGTGATGACCTTCACCTCTGGTGTGGGCACAATGCTGTCGTCAATGGCCGTGCCCCTCATCAACGGCTTGGCTTTGGAAAACTGAAAGCAGAAAGAGTTCCATTAAAAGAGATTGCGTATGCACACGCTTGTTGGCAGAGTCACGCACACACACACCCGAGAGCACACAGACACACGTACGCACACACAGCCCCGCCCACCCATGCACACACACACACACATAATGCACACACACATAATGCACACACACATGCCACCCCCCCCCCCCCCCCCCCACACACACACAACACATAATGCACACACATTAAAAGAGACATGCATGCACACGTTTGTTGGCAGAGTCACGCACATGCACCCGAGAGCACACAGACACACGTATGCACACACACGCACGCATGCGCGCACACACACACACAGTACAGACAAAACGTATACTTTTTTTTTTTTTTTACAACAGTCTCTAAAATTTTGTAACAAAAAAGCAAAAATGATATTGAAATTTCACTGTCCTAACCTTTTTCAACCAACACAAAGGCATCAAATGATGGACAACAAAAGCAGAAGACAAAGAGAGAAGACGGGTGTAACATGCATGCATACAGAGAAGGCAGATGGTAGGAGCTATAGAGAAGCAGTATCACTTCATGCACTTAGGTGTATTTTACTTCACTACCTTTCTGAGCCTGGGCTGTTGCACAGAGCTGCTAATTACAGGAACAGACATAAAGACAATATGTCATAATTCCTTAATCATTCCACATTTTCTGTCTGTTCAAGATGTAACTTTCAACAACAAAAAAATACAACTTTCAAGAAAACTGCAACGCTAATTGACCTGTCTATGGATGCACACTTTTATAAACTTGGGCAGCAAGATGAGAGACCACAGACTGATTTTATACTCTCCTAGCAACAAAAGACAGATCTATATCTCTGTGAGCCAGAAATGGGCCAAGATAGGGAGAAATATCCATCACAACGTTCTTTTCTTTGTTTCCTTTGAAGTTGGTGAACTCACAGAACAAGCATCATACACTAAAATTTCTGGTTTCTAACTTGAACAAAAAGATAATTATAAATTTCTACCGCAAGGCAAAAGTAGGTCACAGATAGCATTTTTCTAATGTTTACATACATCCAAAGTGCATCGTGTTCACTACTGCATTCAATATTGTATGTGTTGTTGTTTGCTGTGCTGTGTTGTGCTGTGTTATGTTGCCATGTGTTGCGTTCCATTGTGATATAATGTTGTGATGTCTACAATGTTGCAAGTATAGTAACAGCCAATTTCTCAGCATGAAATAGTCTGAATGAGTGCCATAAAATACACCCAACCTCCTTCTCCCCATCCCTTTTTTCCCCCATTTTTGTATACTACTTCTAGATCAATGTTTGATTGTCTATGATGGTAGACAGTTCTTCCCTTTTCCAGAAATTCATTACAGTGAATGTTTCACATGGACCTAAGGATACCATCTCATAAAAAAACAACCTAGCAACCCACATCACCAGTTATGGTCTAAGGAGTTAAAAAAAATCCTAGGCCCAGCATAAGATTAAAGCTACAGATCTCTTGCCATACTTTTATTACAAGACACGCACACTACATCTCTACAGACAATGAAACCAAGCCGCCATGTTGATCATTCTCATGGGCACTGCTGCATAGTGCAATCATGCACTGGTGCTAAGAAAAAAAAAAAACAGAGCAAAATGGTGGTGACAGTTCCGCATGATCAGCCAGGACAAAATGTAGGCCCTATACATGTGTGATGGCTTGATTTCATGATAAGCCCACGTGAGACACCCAAAGCCAGGGTCTCCTAACTGCTCACACCGTTTATGGGGGATTGGGGGGGGGGGGGGGGGGAGAGAATCAATGAATGATCAGATAGGGCATAATCATAACGTTATCCTTTGATTTCACAATAACATGCACACGCCATAATTGCAGTCCATTCCCAACAGATAAGCACAGTCAATTCACTGTAAACAAAACCAGTAACAGAAGAAAGAAAATTATTTTACGAGTTAAACAGTGAATTCGTGAACAAAATCAATAACAGAAATTTTAAAAATAACTTTGAGTTCAATGCTCTTTTTTATCCATTATGTTTTCTCCTATATATTTCTTTCTTACATTAGCCTTACTTTTTCTTTTTTTTTAACTTTTGATGTTTACTTGCTTGGTTTTGTTTTGGGTGGGATTTTTGTGGGGTTTTTGGTCTATCAACACTTTTTATTTCCTAACTTTTCCTCATGTGTTTAAACGCACAGCACTTTTGTTTCTGCTGACATACCACTATCCTGAACACTTTTTCTTGCCATAAATAAAGAGGTGTCAGACAGACACATTCTAGTCAGTCAAAAAAAAAAAGTGCAGCTGAACACTTTAGTTACAACATAATCTGCTTTCAAAAGCAAATCATCAAAAAACACTCAAACAACCTTCCCTCATCCATACCCCCCCCCCCCTCCCTTTCCTGACCACCCACCTATCCCTTGTCCTTTACCTCCCTTTTCATTTACCTCCCACCCCCACTTTGCCTCACCCCCCCCCCTTTCCTGACCATCACAAGTGCATCAGACTTGGGGAAGGGAGAATGAATGAATGAATGAATGAATGAATGAATGAATGAATGAATGGATGAATAAATGAATGAATGAACATTTGAATGACTGAATGACTGACTGACTGAATGAATGAATGAATGAACATTTGAATGACTAAATGAATGAACATTTGAATGAACATTGAATGATGAATGAATGAATGAATGAATGAATGAACATTTTTTTTTAGGGAAAAGATTAAGCACAATGGTGGCTTGTTTTCATCCAGCCATCTATAAAAAATAATATTAAAAAAACACCAAAAAAACTAAACAAAACAAAAACAAAAGTGAATCAATCAACCAATCAAATAACCAATCCCTATAATTCCAAGTATAAAGCTATGAAAATCAAACTTTGGTGAATCAGTCAACCAATCGTAAGAATTCATAGAGAAGGAAGAGGAAGTGGAGAAGAGGGGGGAGGGGGGGTTCAGGATGTCAAAAAGTGTTCATTACAAAACGATTTTCAGCAGCACCAGTCCTGCATTGATCACTCCAAGGCAGAAAAACAGTCAGGGGTACTGGAGGGAGGAGGTGGGAGGGGGGGGGGGGAGGGGGGAAGTAACTTGAAGCTTACAACAACAACAACAACAGTGGCGTCATCACTGGCACTGCAATCAATAAAAGGCCCTTGTGTGTTTTCAAACGCCAGACTGGCAAAACCACACCGCCGCCACCACCACCACCACCAGCAGCCACACACCGCCAGAGAGTGACAAAGCAAACTTGTTGGCTCCATTGATTTTGTTCTCATATCTCCCTCTCCGCTCTCGGTGTAACGCAACGCAGCAGCATAACGCAACAACTGTGCAGTGACGATAATGGCTGCTGCTTTACTACTAGGTGTTGTTGTTGTTGTTGTTTGTATTGGGTTGTTTTTTTTTCAACGTTTTATATCATAATCTATAAATTATCTTGCGATGTGAGTTCTAGGTCAAATTTATTGTCTTGTGACAAGCTTTCAAATCAGAGAAAAGAGCTTGAGAAAAGATGGGAGGAACGGAGGAGGGGGGAGGTGGTAGTGAGAGAGAGAGAGAGAGTGGAGAGGGAGAGGAGAGAGAGAGAGAGAGAGAGAGAGAGAGAGAGAGAGAGAGAGAGAGAGAGAGAGAGGAGAGGAGGAAGGGGAGAAGAGAGGGAGGGGGGAAGAGACAGAGGAGGGACAAGACACAAAGGAAAGCGCGTGGCAAACAACGAACACAACCAGACACAAACACACACTACACACACATACACACACACAGACACACACCACACACAAGACCACCACACACCACCACACACACACACACACACACACTGACACAGATAAGACACGCAGTAAGACAGAAAGGCAGACTAGAGAAAAAGAAGATCAGTACCTGCTACAAGGTGGTGTTCTTTATTGTTGTTGTTTTTTTTACTTGCTGTTGTGTTTATGTTCTAATAATCTAAGTACAGTATTTGCTGTTGTTTTCATGTTCTAATCATAATCTATCATCTTGTAACGTGATTCTTGGGTCAAATTTGTTTTTATGTGCGACAAACATTAAACCCACATGAATAGAGAATTGCAGAAAATGTGGGGTGGAGAAGGGAGGGGAAATTAGAGGGGGGGGAGAAAGAGACGAGATCACAACATGCACGCACGTGCTTGCAAGCACAAGCACACACACACACCACCTCTTCCTCCTATCTAATGTATAAAGTGAAAAGACAAAGAATGAAAACAGAGAGAGAGACACAGAGAGAGAGACACAGAGAGAGAGACACGAGAGAGAGAGAGAGAGAGAGAGAGAGAGAGAGGAGAGAGAGAGAGAGAGAGAGGAGAGAGAGAGAGAGAGAGAGGAGAGAGAGAGAGAGAGAGAAGACAGACGGTAAAAGAGAGAGACAGAGAGAAAGGAATTGAGAAAAAAGCCTGCGAGCATGCATACACGTGTGTGAGAGAGTATACAAATAAATACATGTACATAAGTGCACGCATACATGTATCAGTTATGTGTGTGTATTATACTGTATACATATTATGTCTATGTTGTACACGTAATATGTAAAAACTGAAAAAACACAGCACATAACACTACAGGCCCTAGCCCTGGATTATACTGTATACATCACATGTATACATGTCTATGTTGTACACATTATATGTAACAACTGAAAAAAGCACAACACATAACACTACAGGCCCCTAGCCCTGGATTATACTGTATATATCACATGTATACAGTCTATGTTGTACACATAATATGTAACAACTGAAAAAAAACAGCACATAACACTACAGGCCCTAAGTCCGTAATGCAGGGATGATCTAATTTTTCATCTCCCATGACACGCACGGTTACCAGCGCCTGTTCTTTCTCAACGTGCTCTTCAACTTCCTAATACACCGACCTCCACTTTCCCTCTGCCTGTGTCCCAAAATAGCAAAACCCCAAACAGAACAGAAGCACCAAATGTCTGATGCAATTTTGCCAATTCCCCGATTCATGAACAGGTCAGTTTTTAGGGTCAATTAGAGGCAAATTTTTCTTTAAAAGATGGAAATGATGTTGAATTAAATAAAGCAAGGGCTGTCTGTATGATCAGATGATGAGTGGTGTTGTCACTGAAATATTATTTTATATGCAACACGCACATGGTCCCTCCACAGTCAAGGAAAAGCCTACATGATATACATTGTGTTGACATCTCACCGACTAATCAATTCATGATCTAAAGTGGAAATGGGAAAGAAAAGTGTTAATCATAATAATAATGATAATAATAATAATAATAATAATAATAATAATAATAATAATAATAATAATTAACAACAACAACAATAATTATAGTATGGGATGGGATGGGAGTTAACAAGTGGTGTCAACAACCCAAATATACAGCAAGGTTTTGGGTTCGCTGGCTTGGATTGTTTGTGTTTGCTGTTTTCCTATCTCGGTTTCTTTTTCCTCTGTGTGTGTGTGTGTGTGTGTGTGTGTGTGTGTGTGTGTGTGTGTGTGTGTGTTGTGTGTGTGTGTGTGTGTGTGTGTGTGTGTGTGGTTGTTGTTGTTGTTGTTGTTGTGTTTTATTGGTTAGTTGCTACTAAACTGGCGAAAATCTGGAAACTTTTCCACGATTTTCAGTTTTCAAGTCCAACTTTTTTGCAATTTCAACAATACAGACCTCTCAATTCTCAAAAACAAAAATTCTGGAAGAAATCAATAATATGTTAAATTCTACAGAAATAACGAGAGGACAGGATTAACTTTCATGAACAACAAAACACTGTGTTTTCAATGAGAAGAGGAAGGAATATAATGTATGCCAGAAATGAAAACAATGAGGAGGGAACCATACGTTTTAGGGGGTGAGAGAGAGGGGGGAGGGGGGGGGGGTAATATAGATCTGCCTCCTTCAGTGTTGCAGCTTGAAACCCTGACACAAACACTGAAGATGAAGTCACAACTATTCTTGGAGAGAAAAACTGAAAAATCAATAACGTCTGACATCTCTCGCATCAAAAACAAAACAACCACTTACTGCCAGCATTTTCTCATTCTGATACGATTTTAATATGTATTTTGTAGCGGTAATTATAGTAGTCCAAGTGCATAGTCTGTTGATGATAATGGCAGCTTCTTTGTAATAAAGCGCTAGAACACAAATTATCATAGATTAGATATTATGATACTCTCAATGGGAATTTGCTGAAAGGCTAAATCCACCAGGTACAAGACCTGTGCGTGCGTTTCATTCATGGAACAGCCAGAATGGAACTTCCTTTCTTCAATGAATTTACTCAATGGCGCCATTGTCAACAACATGAATGTGATTTAGCGGATCTTCAGCAAAACTAAAAAACGCATCACATTACAAACCAAAACAAAACAAACCAAGGACAAAAACAACAAACACAACGCGAGAATCAAACAACACAAACAGCACGCACACAAACTCAACAAAACCAATAAGACTGATTCCACCATCACACCCCAAACTAGTGGCACAGAAACAAAAAAAAAAAAAACCCAGGCACTCTCCCTCATCTCCTCTTATCCAGCATCTTTGCAACACTAAGCCCCACCCCATTTCACCATCAACTTGCACCCCCCCCCCTCCTTCTCCCTGCCTTAACGTGGGCAGGGAAACAGCAGGCAGGGTGGGTAAGCCAGCCAGAGAGATGAGAGTGAGAACGAGCTGGAGAGAGAAGAGCAGAGCAGAGCAGAACAGAGACAGACAGAGAGAGGGAGAAGAGAGGAGAAGAATGGAGAGACAAGAGAGACAGAGACAGAAGAGACAGAGCAGAAGAGAGAGAGAGAGAGGGAGAGAGACAGAGAAGACACACACACAGGCACAGAGAGGGGGCAGGCAGAGCAAAAGCAGAAATCAATAAACGACACTTTCTTGCCGAGAAGAATGGCCCTGAAGTGGCTGCTGGGGAAGATTAGCCTGTACAAGCATGTGGCAACAGGCAGGGCAAGCCAGGGCAAGGTAGGGCAAGGCTAGGCAAAGCTAGGCAAGGTAGGACAAGGATAGGCAAGGCAAGGGTAGACCAGGCAAGACAAGGCATGGGAAGGGTAGATATGACAAGATGAGGCAAGGTTAGGCAAGGCAAGGCAAACGGACCTGCCACCTGCCAAATGCCATCTGGGGTCAACCTACAGAAAACCAGGTCTGAAGGATGGACCAGAGGTAGTAACTTTAGAAAGGCCACCCAAAAAAAACCCCAAAAGTGGAAACCACTCTGGTAAACAAAATTTTTTAAGTCATAATAAATGACTGAAAATCATTTTCTTTTTCTCCGCATTTCAGGCAATTCCAAAGATATCCCCACCCAATACCCAAATTTTTAATTCATTCTGTCAGTTTCATATATTTAATTATGTGCTAACCCTACCCCCTACACCCCTCTTTTCCCTCTTGTTTCTGTCAAAATGAAGTTTTTGTTATGGAACGAAAAAATATCAAGCGATCAATACCAACACCACAACACAACCAAGCAAGGGGAAAAAGTTTACGTCAATGTTGACGATACCCATATCACCACCATCATCGTGACCTTTATCAATTACCCTTCACCATCAGAAAATGAGGCCATCTTTCTTTCCAATGGAGGAAGAGGGAAAACAACAGCAGAGAGAAGGGAAAGGGGAACATAAAATGGGAAAGGGGAAAAAAACTGACCTGCTGCCAGAATGGAGAGAAGAAAAAACTGGGCAAGACTACGGACTTTCCACTCCTTCCCTCAAGTAGTGAAAAACCACTGGGGATCATGTGATCCCAAAAATGGGAGAAAGGGGGGGGGGGGGGGGAGAGATACGATCCCCAAGATGGGAGAAAGGGAGGGAGGGAGGTGGGAATATGATCCCCAGAGAGCCCCAAAATGCACCTCATCTTCTGGACAGTGAGTGTGGTAACCAAGTTAATGTGGGGAGGGATAGCTTACCTTACCTTTACTAGTTTTAGACATGGACCAATCCCCTAAGAGAACATGGAAAGTACCCTAATCCTGATCAACGACTCAAGCCCAAATGAACTATCAACGAACACAACACACACAAAAAACAAAACACACACACACAACACAATACACACACACAACAAAACACACAGACACAGACACAGACACACACACACACACTACACACACACACACCCCCCCCCCCCCCCCCCCCCCCCCAACCACCACACACCACACACACACACAACACAACACACACACACAAACACCACACACACACCACACACAACACCCCACCCCAACCCACACACACACCACCACACACCCCACCCACACAACACCCCCCCACCACCTCCCACCCACACAAAAAACTTACACTATGGTTGACTTTGAGAGGTCTGTCCTTCCTGGTGGTTTCAGGGGAGGAGGAGGGCAGGTCTGTGGGCGGCATAGGCATGGACTGGAGACTGGAGGGGGCCACCTCACAGCCCTCAGGGCTGCCACCCATCCCCCCCCATTGGTCGCTGCTAAGCTGGGGCACTGCAGGCTACTAAACAGAGAGAAAAAAGAACGTTTTTGTGAATTAATAGTGAGTAGTAGTTGTAGGCACCTAGCAGTCTCGGAAGACTTTGGAGTTGCGCTCTAAGTCTTTTAGAGCGCAAAGCCTGGGCAAGTTAAGTATGGAGGGCAAGCATAATGATAATGATAATAATCATCATAATCATAATATAATAATATGATATATGGAATCTAATAGCGCTAAATCATGCACTCACTCTCACACTCCTTGAGGTTTTTCACATTCTTTGAAACTAAATAACCATCATTAAAATAAAATAAACCGCAATTTCAGATCTTTTTTTTTTTATATTATTATTTATTTATGATGTTATTAAAAATACCTTAAATGTGAAATGCAATTCACTACTAAAACTTTTGTAGGAACATTCTTCCCCCAAATAATTAATACCATTAATCACTAATGACTGAAAAACAAAGACAACTGCCAGGAGTTGATCTAAAAACAAAAAATTCTCACCTCAGTGTCAGAAAAACATTTTAAAAAATTGTCAGTGCACAGTCCAGAACAACATTAACAAAAACTGTCTCTACGTGCATGTCAGAGAACCTTACAAAACTGTCTTAGCATGTCAGAAAAACATTACAAAACTGTCTCTATGTCTGAAAACATTAACAAAAACGTCTCTAACATTCTGCAAAACATTAACAAAAACTGTCTCTTCACATGTCTGCAAAACATTAACAAAAACGGTCTCTATGCATGTCAGAAAAATAACATTTAAGAAAAAATTAATATTTACAACACACACAAAAAAAATATTAAGCACACTACAAAAAACCTCATCGCAAATCACACCCACACTACAATGGCGCCACAGCATCAATCAGAATACATTTCACCATGATATTATATAATAACAAAAAAAATTAAGCACTCTCACTGAAAACAAACCTCATCTGCAAATCACACCCACACTACAACGGCGCCACATCAATCAGAATCACACATTTTTGACGCTCCACCACGAATGAGTCGCTTAGCACATAACCCACTTTTCTGCTAGAAGCCATTAAAAGCAGGTGGGATCAAGTTGGCAATTTTCAGATTTTATTTGTATAAAAACTATGGCAATTATTCTACCTTGTAATGAAATATCAAGTCATAATTTTGTATCCTTTGCTTTTAAACACATTTTTAAAAATGCCCAAGCCCTTAATTCTGACCATTTATTATGATAATAAACATGTCCATTTGTCGTTTTGTCATTTCCTGCAGTCTATCATTTCAACTTGTAATAACCTTTCATAGAATTGTTCGATTTTCTATCTGCTTTTTTCTATTGTATAGCTATTTCATTGCAGATAATAAAATGTCAATAAGTAAAAATTGACCTCTGGTGCAATGCAACTCCTATGTGGTGGAGCATCACATTTCCCATGCTATCTATAATTATCTTATCCTCACCATGTTCGGAAGCACTGTGGTCCTCTTCTCCATTGTCGCTGCTGATGCGGTTGGTGTCGATCACTTTCGTCATGCAGACATCTTTGCCCTGGGACAGGTTCTCTTCCTCCACCTCTTCGATCTCCGGCTGTTTTCGCAGTGGCGTTTTACCGGGCCGCCGTTCGGCCTCTGCCATTTTGTTGCAAAGGTAGTCTTCTGTCAACAAAGAGATGAATGGGTTTTCTTTAAGACTAAGAGCTCTGTGATTAAACTGTGGAATAAAGTTGGATTATAAACTGATAAAGAAAAATAACTGCAAAATAACAATAAAAACAATGATAATGATAATCGTGATATGGAAATTGCATAGTGCTGAATCTTGTAAAGCAAACAAATCAAAGCACTTACATTCAAAGCATTCAGCGTGGCAGCGTTACAAGATTATGGCTGCATACGCAAAATCTGACCACACAAAAATCACATCACCTCATAACTCTCGCTGTAACCAAAAAAACGGAAAAATTCTCTGTGAATGAAATGATTGTTTTTAAAAAAAATTCATTTCACTTTTCGTGGCCCATCTCCTCTCTCTGTCTCTCTCTCTGTCTCTCTCTCTCTCTAACACACACATCAACACACACACACACACACACACACACACACACACACACACACATACACACAAACACACACAGCACGCACGCACGCACGCACGCACGCACGCAGCACGCACGCACGCACACACACACACACACACACACACATACACATACACAAAAGGTGACACATGCATGCATGTACACATGTGCTGATGTATACAGATGTGCATGTAGTTTATAAACCCTTTTTCAAGTCACTGTGATACAAAACAAACACAAAAAGGTCATCCTCAACAACCAAAACTTGTAAACAAACCCTTGATGACTGCAAATTGCAATGAATAAAATTAACTAACAAGTAACTAACCGCATTTTTTTTTTAGTAAGTTCAACACAATCTGAAAAAAAAAAAGCGGTTTTTCTATACCTGTAGATAAGATTTTTTGATAGGACAGCAACTCCCATGAGTAGTACATACATACTACAAGAAGCAAACCCAGTAAATCTTTCTTTGCCACATACTAGTAGTTAACACAGCAGGACCCACACCCTGACCCTACACTGAAACTGACACACCCATTTACAAACATTCCTTTGATGGGTCTCTGTTTAGAGCACCCTCCCCCTCCCCTTGCCCCCTCCCCCCCACCCCTTTTACCCAAAGTTGTATACATTCCACACCAAGATGGTGACTTGTCGTTGTCCAGACATAATTTATAATTTGGGTTCAGGGTCAAACTCAGTCACTTTTCCTGCTACAGTGCATTTTGTGTTAACAAAGGGTGAGTTAGTTTGTTTTTGTTTTTGTTTGTTTTTTCCGGGGTTGGTGGGGTGGGGTGTGTTATTTTTTAGGGAGGAGGGGCGGGGGGGGGGAGTGGGGGGTGCAGATATTAATTTGTTAACAATTTTTTTTTTTTTTTTTTAATTAAACCCAAACTGTGACACCTGTGGCTTTAAATATCAAATTGACATGCACTGATCTGTTTAAATAACAAAGAATAATAAGTGGTATGAAAGCATGTGTCATGTGTTTCGGCAAATAAAATAAACAGCGAAATGAACAATTTTGTTTGTTTATTTAGGATTTTTTTTTTTTTTTATTGGGTTTTTTTGTTTGTTTTTTTTTTGGGGGGGGGAGGGGACGGGAGTTGGTTGTTTTGCTTTGCATTATTCACTAGTATTACAGACCTGTACACAATACATGAATTTAATTTTGTTATGAATATCAACTTTCACCATAAAATGAATTCAATCTTATCAATTCGATACATGTATGAACTGGCTCAGACTTTTCAAAAGTTTTTTTTTCAATTTAATTCACTGGCTAAAATATCCACACTGTCGACCAAATCAACAGCAGGCCTTCAGAATCTGCTGTAGAGTAAAAACCGAAATACCAGACTTGTCCTCAAGTTTAAGCTGCATGTATACGTGTACACCAACTTACTCCAAAATTTAACCTTTAAAATACTAACTTATCCCTAAATTAATTTCAAATCATAAAATGCAAACTTTCTTTCAAGTTCAACATTTAAAGTGTTAAATAAATTATACTTTATACAAATTATAGTAGTTAACCTCCCAGTTAAACCTACATGAATATGACAGAAACTTAGAAACCTCCGGCTCCAGTTCAATTTAACAAATACTGTTACTTGTAAACAACAAGTTTACCCTCAAGTTCAACAGTTCTATAAGAACTAAAGATACAAACTGACCCTCAAGGTATCACAAGCTTAACCCATGAAACAAATAAATTTTCAGCTTCATGTTGGGTTAACCTTTAGATCTATATAGATACAGACTCAAAGATCTGAATACAAATCAATTACCCCTCAAGTTCAACTGTAGTTTTTCATCCTCATGGTCTATCAATCATGGCTATTCTGAGTGTGCATGAAAGTTTAATACTTGTAGTAAGCTCAACCTTGAGTTTAACCTAGGGAATTCATACAAAATCCCCCCCCCCGAAAGTTCAACACTAAACTAGGTCTATAAGGTGATCGGTACAAATACTAAGTACCACAAACTTACCCTCAAATTCAACCTATAGCAACATTGTACATCCTACCCTCAAGGTTAACACAATATACATGAGTACAAAGTAACAAACAGATTACAAGTTACAGAACTTTCCAAGTTCAATTAACAGTGAATTAAATCCATAATCTCCCTGGCCCACTGCTGAACAGCACTTTGTTTCCAGTGATGACAGAATACTATGATCCCATAACATTGGAACTTAGTACTGCTACTACTACTACTACACAACTTCATTTTCATAACGTACTCCAATGATAATTGATAGTGACAGATAAACACGGTGCCTGTATACATGTATGCATGTATACAGATTTTGAACTACATGATGTGTCATCTAATTTAAGCACGCACCAGGCCAAGAGCCATTCACAACTCGTGTGACATCCTGTTTCTATCACTGGTATCAGCCGCTAAAACGACAACCTTTTTTTTTCCCCCCTTGCTCTGAGCTGTGTTCTATAGTGTATATTGGGCTGGGGCACCCATTTCCTAGGCATTAAAACTCAGCAGCTCAATTCAGCTCTCACCGAGCTGCAATTGTGCAAGAGGAGTTGTAAGGAAGCCAATCAATAACCACCTGTATACATACACCGGTGCTAAACTGGCTGTCTGGCTCGCTTTTCTTTCTTCAGTGTCACACTGCCATTGTATTGCCAGGCTTTCTGGATTGATCCATTTGTCGTATTTAAAAAAAGAAGAAAAAAAGGCACTGTTTTCAAACATGAACAGCGCTGAACTGAACAACACACACAAAAATAAACAGACCAAAGAACAGCTTTTTCACTTCATTAATTCTATATCAGTAAGTTAGATTTATAACCATCTTGTAGAACTATTCAAGTTCTCTTTAAAAAAAATAAATAAAAAAGTCAACAACACTACAGGATTCAGAAAACCAAAGTCATATCCCAACTCTGTACCAGTCCAATCTCACTGGGATTCCCAACAGAGATAAGAAGGAAAGAACGAGAAGTGTACTGGTTGAACTCTGAGTCTGAGTTTCCATTCTAGATTCAACTTGGGAAATCAAATATTCTCCTAAAGAAACTACCGGGTCAAAACTTGAGATTTTTACAGCTCAACAAAAATATTCAGTGAGATGGAAACTGAAAGGAAAACAAAAACGCTTGCAAGAAAAAATTACTTTCATTGCAACACATTTCAGTTATGACTGAGCTAGAGAGTGTGTTTACGTATGCATTAAAAAAAAAAACACCTGCTTTTCTTTTGTTTAAATTATAGCTGTGAAACTACAGTAAAAGTAAACAGTTTCACTTAAATTACATCCTCCATTAATGAAGATCATTAATAATGTAGCACAGCCATACAATGATGCAAATAAAATACATGTGTACGTAATACGCAAGACAGCCCTCTCCCAACGGTATACATCAGTATACCAAAAACACACACAGACACACACACACACACACAAAGAGCGACAACTGACACACACCACACCACACCACACCACACACACACACACACACACACACACACACACCTTTTTCAATGCTCTTTCAATATTATACTGATAAAAAGTGATAGTGATAGCAGACATGTATGATGTAAAGATGTATAGCATTAACTTCATAAATTTTAGGTACCATATAGCAACGGCATTTTATAATTCATGATCCTGAATAAACTCGGCACTAATTGATCATCGCTCTCACAATCAACACAGTAGGTATTATTTACACAGTACACTACATGACACAAGGAAGTAAGGTAGGTAGGCAAAGTTTGCACCACACCCATAAAGTTTCAGGTAAAACTAAAAGGCTGTTGTGTCTATCTATACAACAGGCCACCTCAGCATTCGTAAATTCCCAGGTGGTCAGGTGAAGTATGATAAAGGAGGCCAAGTTCTGTCAGGTTGACAAGGACACTCCTCCTCCTTCACCCCCCCCCCCCCCCCCCCTAGTCTGTCTCCAGAAAGAAATGATAGAGAGGAGGTGGGAACCAATCACTGTCCAGATCAGACAGTGAAAAGGTGAACAGGTGGAACACTCACAAGTCACAGCACTTGCTCAATACGTTCATCTCTTTTATTGATTTAATGATTGAATGCATGTGATAAACTTTGCTGCGTGCATGCATACTCTGTGTGTGTGTGTGTGTGTGTGTGTGTTGTGTGTGTGTGTGTGTGTGTGTGTGTGTGTGTGTGTTGTGTGTGTGTGTGTGTTGTGTGTGTGTGTGTGTTGTGTGTGTTGTGTGTGCGCACGCACGCGCATGTGTGTGTGTGTGTGTGTGTGTGTGTGTGTGTGTGTGTGTGTGTGTGTGTGTGTGTGTGTGTGTGTGTGTGTGTGTGTGTGTGTGTGTGTGTGTGTGTGTGTGTGTGTGTGTGTGTGTGTGTGTGTGTGTGTGTGTGTGTGTGTGTGTGTGTGTGTGTGTGTGTTTTGTGTTGTGTGTGTGTGTGGTGTACATCCCTACATGTGTGTATGTGTGTGGTGAGTGTACACTACTACAGTAAGTACTAGCTTTTGATCACAAAAAGGGAGGTAGTGACCCTATTTTGACATCTAGCTCAATGTAACACTACTATCACTAGTATAGTACTCAGTAATACTAATAGTAGTAAACAATAAACAATTATTTTTTTTTTAGAAAATAAAAACATAAGTGTTAAAAGCAACAAAAAATGTTGGCCTACACAACATTTTTTTAAAAAAGAGTAAAAATCATGAATACTCAGAATAGTTTACAACTAGCAAGAGTTTATCACTTTATCAGTTTATGGATAGGATGCGATTCATAATCATATCCTGATTCTGTCTTATATCATACATTACAAAAACTAAAGCAAACAAACAAAAACTACTGCCTACAAGAGCTGTAATGGAGAGCGGTTATTCAAACCAAAGCTCTAATTCACATATGATGTATGCAACATTCTGTTGCTCAGTACAGGGTTGTCAAGGATGGCACTGGCAGGCACTGACCAGTTTATTGTTTTAAAACCTAACAATTAGCATTCAATTTGTCAATTTGTGTGTGTGTGTGTGTGGTGTGTGTGTGATGTGTGTGTGTGTGTGTGTGCATGTGTGCACATGCATGCATGCGTGTGTGTGTGTGTGTGCGCATGCGTGCGCTGTGCGTGAAGTTTTTCTCTCTGTGTGTGTGTGTGTGTGTGTGTTGTGTGTGTGTGTGTGCGTATGGTGCATGCATGCATGCGTGTGCACGTGCATGAATGCGTGAAATCCTGTAAGACTAGTAAGACTAAGACTAAGAGCATGCGCACATGAACGCACTCAGCACAGGGAGGAAAATGTATAGGGTCTAAACAACTGTATCACTAACACTGTAACAGTGTACTGGGTGTGTACACTGTACAGTCTTATCAATTGATCACATTGCACTGTCAGCAGAGTCACTGGAGTATTGTGATGACACAGATGAGAGTTTGTAATGTTTTGTTTGTTGGTTGGTTTGTTACACATGATTTGTTACACATAACAAGTACTTTCTGCTATTCACCCATTGCAATGGATGTAACATAAAAAATACATTCCACACAAGTCAAGTGCTACAATACATATGTGCTCTCTAGTCAAGAGAAGTCAAAAACACTTTAATCATCTGAAGAAGGCAATTAGAGAATTACAATACAGTCAGGCACATTACAATACCATGAATATTGAGTCAAAATCTTGCAATACATGAGAAAACTCTGTAGAGCACTGGTTTCACTCTACGCACCAAGAATCGGGAATTTGTGTTAATGCTAGCCCAATTTCTACGAGATCATTTTTACTTTTTCTCACACATTTCACATTTCATATTCATAAAAGTAAACAGATGTTGCTCTCAAGTAACAAAAAACACACCAAAAAATGCATTGCTTCATGAAGTATGATCATTCAACAAACCGAACCTGCGTTACACATAACATGGTGCCAAATCAAAGCATGCAGTTCTTTCGTGAACATAAAATGTTCTTTACTTTTTCAAACTTGTGGACAAATCTTCCTTCATTTCACATCATAAGGTAATAAGTTTAGTTACTAAGTAAGAAACATTTGTAATATAGTATTATATACTCAGCTAAAACTGATGATTGCTATGAAATCGGATTACACATCAATTTTACAAGAATTTGAAGAAAGCTGGTGATCGACCTCTGACCTGTAACTGTGAATGTGATGCATCATGAAAAATGAAAATGAGTGCAACTTGATACAAATTTTTACATCATTCTCACTTCCTTTTGGGAATATCCTCTTAAAACATCATGAGTCCATGTTGTCTGATGGATGAATTTAGTTGACATTCACTGGCAATTGTTGCTGTATCATTTGCCAAGTACAGGATTTTGAAAATTGTTTTTTAATTTTAATTTTTATTTTTTTTTTTTTTTAAATTATTATTTTATACCACTTTATGTCACAGTAGATTTCTCTGCACGAAATTCGGCTGCTCTCCCCGCAGAGAGCGCGTCGCACAAGTGCAGCGCCTACCCATTTTTTTTTCCTGTCTGCATCTGTATTTGTTTCCCTATCAGAGTGGCTTTTTTTCTAACGAACTTTGCCAGGGTCAACCCTTTGTTGCTGTGGGTTCTTTTACGTGCACTAAATAATGATGTGTAATACACGGGACCTCAGTTTATCGTCTCACCGAAAGACTAGAGCCCAGACCACCACTCATGTTCTAATGGATGGGGAAAAAGTTTGGGGCCCAAATATTTTTTTTGGGGGGGCAGGGTAGGGGGAATCTAGATATCTCAAGTGGATCCATGGGCAAATTATGGCAACACAAACTGGTCTCTCACACAGTTGGAAGTAACAGCTTCAATCCTGTTCTGAGCTTAAAATACAATACTAGACAATTCAATTCAAATCTAATACTGTAATACTAATATAACACAGTAATAGTAATTAAATTAGAACAGAATAGAAAAATATCTTCACACAAATCAGGATTTTAGCACACAAATTATGCACAGTGCACATTTCTGACAAATATACTGTCATACTGATGATAAGCACAGTGTGTGCTTTGTCACAATGTCAGTCTGTGCAACATTATCTTTAAAAACAAGTTTGAAATTTGTGAATGAAATTTTTAAGCTGCAAGCTGAAAAGCTAACACATGGTTGAGATGAAGGTCATGTCCCTGTTCTAGCCATTTCATTATATAGTTAACTAAAAAGCACAATTACAATCAAAACAACTTATTAAACTAGCTGCACAATGTGCTAATATTGATCAAATTGACAAACTATGCAACTATGTTGGCTAATCAGTCGAGTCTGACCACTAATAGCACTTATATTAAATGTGATACGTCTGTGTGTCTCAGTCTCACGCTCACGAACCTACCCTAACAATGACTAGCCAATAGTATGACATTGACAGAATTGAGTAGACCTATACTATAGTATGGGCTAGGCCTAGTACGCCCCACAGTTCGATTAAACTGAAAATCCGCAATGCACCTTTCGATCCTGCTGTTTTTAATTTAACAAAAATATGCGTCCAATACTGAATAGTTTTACATTTAATCCATGAGAAAAAAGTTTTTCAAACCGATCAGATTACTACTCCAGTTTTTACTGACACTACCTTTGTGTCGTAACACGACGGTTTTGCCTGTTTTCTGGAGCAGCCCAATCACTAATAGCTTGTTAACACCTTTGTTTTCCATTAAAACAAATGCACATCTTACTCACCTTATCACAGACTGTGTTTTATGGCTGTCTAACGTAGATATGGAGTAAGAAACAAAACGGAAGGTGTCCAAAATAGATGCATCAGCCAAAAAAGATCCACGCTGAGTGAGTGCGATCCCAAAATCACTCCAGAATACCTGTCAACTTGCGATTCATAAACTTCCACCTTTCCCCATTTTTCAATGTCTATGATCTTTCAAAATTAAGCAAGTATCATTCCATCTTGAAATACATCATCAAATTCATCACAGACACAAAAAGACAATCACAGGAATGCATGAAGCACTGAGCTCCCGAAACTCTCTACCACTATGAACAGGGAAAATGGCAGACTATTGCGGAATGACGTCACAGGAAGTAGAAATCTTTCGCGTCGCTTCCTCTTTGGTTTGCTCTTTGTGTTGTTCTGATCTACCTATTAAATCATGATTTACAGAAAATGTCTGTGGGCGTCGTGCTCATCGACAAACATGCATTTTGTTTTGTTCAAGAATATTAAAATGTGACTCAGTGTTTGCATTTGGCTTTTTAGTTTATGGTCAGAACGAGTTACCAAATTGTCGTCTGCTGCTAGGCCTAAGCTGGCATTCACAGGCGCTGGCTCAGTAGCCTAGCTGAGTCTCGGCATGTGAGCGAAGCTGAAACTATCTTGCCAATGTTTGCTTCACTCTGTCAGTCTTTCGCCGTTTCCGCTCATAAAGAACTAAATTAATCCTATGTTGAGCTACTGTTTTCATTTATCATATCATACACTGCGTTATGCCTGCCACAAAGGACGTATAAGTGGAACGAACGCGCGGCGTGTGCGCGTGCAGAGAACTTGATGGAGGCGTGGTCGCCACACCCCGCCCATTGTCGGTAGACGTTTCGATCGGTGTGTGGTTTTGCAAATGTAAACACTGAATAATTATAATTTACTGCCTGTTTCTCTCTTTCCATCTCATTAATTTGGAGTTTTTGTTCGGACTTTACGGACTTTGACATTCATGAAAGAGGAACAACAACAACAAAAAATCATGGAGTCAAAGTCGGGACTGACACACACCAGTCAACCACTATAACAAACTAGTGCTGCATGTGTATTGCGAAACATTACCGTTTGTCTCAGGGTTGTTGTTGTTTTTTGTTTTTTTTTATAGGCCAGCGCATTATCATTAAACAACGGCTCTGAGATTATTTTCAATACTATATATAGATTTGTTTGTAAAAATGAAAAAGCTCCACAATGCCATCCACTGTGGCGCAGGGGTTAGTGCAGTGGGCTCCTGGTTGGATAGTCGCGGGTTCGAATCCCACAAGAGTCGAAGAGATTTTCGGACTTCTGCTGACTCCTTACCAGTGTGAGTTTGCTAGGAGCTCATTGGAAAGACTGGGACCACAGCCAAGCTTTCATCCACTTTACAGATCTTGTGATTTTAAATGTTTCTCAATTTATTTGACCAACACTCTGGGTGTGTGTAACTCTCGGACCTGGTTGATGTCAGGATGTATCACAATAGGAAGGGTAGAGTACATCCCTGCAGAGATGTCTCAAAGTTGGAGCACTTCCACTGCACGATCATTACACCATCCTCATTATGACTGGTCATGTAATATTTGTTTTTTATTTTATTTATTCATTTATTCTTTTATATCGATGGTAATGGAATAAGCAACCATATGCTTTTTTACATCCTGTCCCCGTGTGTATGTAGTTTTGTAAATGTCATCTGTTCCCACCGGCACACGATGGCCTACTCTTACGAAAAGCGGAACAGGATTTAACGTGCGCAAGATGTTCTGTGAGCGACATGTGTCAATTATTCGGTGGCCCCAGTTGCTCTTCTGGTCTCATTCTAGTTCTTGGTTATATATATATATTATATATATATAATATATATATATATATATATATATATATATATATATATATATATATATATATATATAATATATATATATATATATATATGGATTGCTATGATGAATTAGTGTCAATAGCCCTATGGGTCTGGTAAGCACGAGGAAATGTAGTTAGAGGAACTTGAGGGTTGTCATAACCCTAGGAGGCTGTTTCACTCAGTCACTGGAGAAAGCCAGCATCCTCTTGTTTTTTTTCTAACGTGTTTCCTACACACATTTTCAGATAAAGCATAACCCAACAACATTTTTTTTAAAGCATAAACCTCATGAAGAGAAAGAGGAATGTCCATCACAGCTGAATTGTTGATGTCTTTTGCTGTTTTTTGTGTGTGTGTGTGTTTGTTTTTTTTTAGCTGCAGTGTCAGAGTGAGTGAGTGAGTCAGTTACATTATTCAAATAATATACGCCTATAATAGAATATCATATATCATGTACAGTGAGATGGAATTTATTTATGGAAGATGAGATTTGTTTTTTTTAGCTGCAGTGTCAGCTACGTTATTCAGATAATAGAATATCACAGGCACAGTGATATGGGACTCCGCCAAAAGAACACCAGTAGGCCTACCCCGTCCAAATAGGAAACGACCTAGATGATTACTTTAATCATTAAGACCACATGTAACATTTGATCTAGATTTGTCAGGAGCCTTGTAAGACAGACTCGGCATCAACAAAGAACACTCAGACACATTCGAGGAAAGATCCAGCAAGCATTGTTGTAGGCCTAATCCAGACTTAAAATCAACAAAGAACCATAACTCATGTACAGTTCAAGACGGATCAAACTGAAAATTTAAAACCATCAAAATAGCACCCATGTAGGTGTGTGTGTGTGTGTGTGTGTGTGTGTGTGTGTGTTGTGGTGTGTGTGTGTGTGTGTGTGCGTGCATGCGTGTGTGCATGGGGCAGAAGTATGGACCAAGAAGGCAGAAAATAGACAAGACTGAGGCGACAAAAGGAAGGAGGCAGAAACAAAGAGAACGAGGTAAAAGAGGAAATTTCTGGTACAGAATTTTCCAAGGTGGGCATGCTATTTATACTGACAGCCCCTCCCCCCACCCCCCCCCCCCCCCCCCCCCATCCCCAGGGAGAAACTGGAATTTGCTGGCAAATTTTTGTTGCTCAGCACCAAAATTCAAAGCAAAAATATAATGCACAGCAAACAGGTTACACTACCAACTACAACATAGCAAAAGGCTACGTCATCGACCACAACACAACAAAGAGGATATGTCACTGACCACAACACAACAAAGAGGATATGTCACTGACCACAACACAACAAAGAGGATATGTCACTGACCACAACACAACAAAGAGGATACGTCATCGACCACAACACAACAAAGAGGATATGTCACTGACCACAACACAACAAAGAGGATATGTCACTGACCACAACACAACAAAAAAAGAGGCTATGTCACTGAACAACACAACAGCAGCACAAAACAGCGGCTAGCCCACATCATCCACCAGGACACAACAAAACACAGGGGAAGTCGCAGGGTCGCCATTTAAAAGAAATACACAATTGTTCAGGTGCAGCCTGTTATTGTCATGCTATTTTCTAGAGTTCTATTTTCCAGAATACTAGCTATAAGTCCATGCTTGTTGTACTTCATATGTTGTTGCTTTGTTTTGTAATCAAATAATGATTTGTTTAAAAACAACCACAAGGACAAGTGACCTTGAGTACACAGAACAGGGGGAAAAAATCGCCCTTCAAAAGTGAGACCTGGCTTCTGGGCCAGGATCAAAATGTTCGTAAACAGAATTGAAACCAATACGCCTACACTGTTTTCTTCAATTCTATGAATCCCCCCATTCAAACATAAAAGTAGTTTTCAACAAAAGTGTAATTGATAAAAACGTACCTGGACAAGAAAGCAAGGGTTTGAGTAACGTCACACCGGCCCCTAGGGATAGTAGTAAACAGTAGTATGTAGTTTTCGAAAATGAACACTCGTGACCTTAAAAGGAAAACAAGGTCACTATGTCAGAGCCTCAGTATCATTCACCAATCACCAGTGGACACGAAGATTGGGTTTCCATACACACACATACATACACACACACATTTTTGTTTTCCTAAATTACTCTTGCATTTCTACAGGAATTTTTGTTTTTAAACCAAACTTTTTTCCATTGCAAAACACTATCCTCTGACCCAAAACTCTTCTTTAAAAAAAAAAATGAAGACAATGGAATAAACCTTCATGTGTTTATTTACATTCTGGCCCTGTGTGTATACAGTAGTGTAAATTTAGTCATCCATTCTTCCTGGGATTTTGTATGGATTTGGTAGTTGGGTTTTGTTTTTTCGGCAAACACTACCACTCATTCCTTTGTCCTCTGCTAGTTTCCTAACCACAACACCCATGCTCAAGGTCAAACACTCATTTGATGATCATTTCCAACTTTTTTCGTGACTGCCTGGCATTGCTCTATGTCCTCAATCCCCCAAAACAAGTACACAGTAGATTTTGTTCATGCTGTAGAAAATCTGTGAAAATCAACAGACTCCCCCAGTACAATATAGAACATTGCCCAGAAGCGTAGCTCAAGTGTAGCCTTGCTGCCAATCTCTAGTGAGTGTAGTAGGCCTATAGGCCTAAACCCTGTTTTATGCTTATTTATTCTACTTAGCTATTTATTTATCCTTTTGTTTTAGAGGATAATGGGACAAGCATTCCTGTGCTTTTTTTTTTTTTACATCCAGTCCCCTTGTGTATACAGTTTTTGAAATCTTGTCATCTGTTCACACCGGCACACAATGGCCTACTCTTTCAAAAAGCGAACAGGTTATATATATATATATATATATATATATATATATATATATATATATATATATATATACGTGAGCACAAGATATTGCCATGTGTTCGCACTGGGGACCTCAGTTTATAGTCTCATGGATGGACTTATCTCTGATACAGTGACATAGATATCCAGTTTTTCTGTAATCTCTTAACATCTGCAAACAAATAGTTAAACACAGACAGACAGACAGACAGAGAGAGAGAGAGAGAGAGGAGAGGGGGGGGGGGGGGGTGTTCAGGTGGTGCTGTACATATGGTACAAAATTTCCTCATAGATTAGATATCCCCATTTTCAGGCAGACTGATCTGCCATAATTCATAAAATCATAAAGGATACAACACAACACATTAATTACACTACACTACACTATACTACACATGTGTGTGTGTGTGTGTGTGTGTGTGTGAGTGCGCAGGCCGGGTGTGTGTGTGTGTGTGTGTGTGTGTGTGTGTGTGTGTGTGTGTGTGTGTGTGTGTGTGTGTGTGTGTATGTACATGTGCGTGTGTGTGTGTGTCTCTGCGTTAGTGTTTGTGTGTGTGTGAGCGCGGGTGTACGCGTGTGTGTACATGTGTGTGTGTGTGTGTGTGTGTGTGTGTGTGTGTGTGTGTGTGTGTGTGTGTGTGTGTGTGTTGTGTATTAGAGTGTGCATGCGCCCGTGTATGTGAGTGTGCATGTGTGCTCGAGTATGTGCGTTAATGTGTGCATGTGTATATGTGTGTGTGTGTGTGTGCGCGTGCGCGCGCGTGCGTGTGTGTGTGTGTGCATGCGCGTGTGTGCGTGAATATGTGAATGCATGTGTGTGAGTGCGTATGTGAGAATAATTATATGTGTATGTGCGCGCGTGTGCTTACATACATATCGCGCGCGTGTGTGTGTGTGTGCCCGCGCGCACATGTGTACGCACATGTGTACGCCTTGGGCAATGCATGTGTGTAGTAAACACACAAGCGTATGTCAGATTGTAAGAATTTGCTAGTAGGCCTACAGGTGAGAATTTGAAAGCCCCGAAGAAGAGCCACAAAGGAAGAAACAACGTGTAGTTTAGTGGTGGTTGCGTCAACAATTTGACAGGTAGGCAGGCAAACCCCAGACATTTGACGTCGATAGGCTTGGCCCACCCCTGCCTACCTCACTGCTGTGCTGTGCTGTGCTGTGCTGTGCTGTGGGCCCAGTGTAGGCCTAGGCTCAGTGCATCCTAAGATCGTTACCAGACAAAGAACCTTCAGCAATCATCGAATTTAACTGCCTCCTTTCGTACCGGCTTTGTTGTTGTTGATTCTCTTTGTCGTTGTGGCTGCTGGTGGTGTTCGTTGTTGTTATTGCCGTAGTAGTAATCATAATAGTTTTGATTTGTTTTTGCAAGATACAGCGCTATATAAATTCCATGTATTATTATTATTATTATTATTATTATTATTATTATTATTATTATTATCATTATCATTATTATTATTATTATCATTACTAGTAGTAGTAGTATAGTAGTAGTAGTAGTAGTAGTAGTAGTAGTAGTAGTAGTAGTAGTAGTAACAACAGCAGCAGTGGTAGCAGTTGTTTTGTTGCCGTTTTATTTATGGTTATATAGGTATTTTTTCATTGTTATTGTTGTGTTGCTGCTACGCTTTCCCTGCTTTTGTTATGCAGTAGTTGTAGTCTTTGTTGTTATTATTGTCATGAATATTGCAGGATGATTCTACTATTCAACATAATCCATTACAGCTGCCCACCCATTTTCTACTCCATGTTCAAACCTTGTTTTTGCCAGTTACTGTTGTTGTTGTTTTTTTTAATTGTGTGGTGATGTAAACCTGGACAAGAAAATGAAACAAACTGTACAGGATTTTTAATCAATATTTTTTAACAGAATCTTTAATAGATGCATTATTGATCAATATTGATCTCAGCAATATGACTGAATCCCCATCTAAAACTTGTGGGTGTGCATACACACACACACACACACACACACACACACACACACACACACACACACACACACACACACACACACACACACACACACACCATTAAAGTACAAAATCAGCAGGTATAAAAACTGTTTCGAGCTGAGCATTAGGTATTATTAGCTGCATTGTATTTTCTTGATTGTTCATATCATTTGTTTACCATCTCTTTCAATTGATATGAAGCACCAGGTGCAGACTGGATTATATTGGTTCATTTTAGTCACTGTGTGGCTTCAGCCCATGGCTCTTGCTCACTGTTACCAGCAGGTTGCTATCTATCGCATACCCAGCAAAAACACTATACATACTATATATATGCTAATGCTTCTCTGAGGTGGTCTGCGAACCAGTTTTTTTCTGGAACATACTGAGTTTAATTTTCTGTCACAGTTTGGTGCCTTTTTTTTTTTTTTGTAACCCACAACAGATATACGTCACCCATCTGGGCTGATGTATCGACAACTCCCTGTCAGTTAAGCGCTTTGATTTGTTTTTACAAGATATAGCGCTATATAAGTTCCATGTATTATTATTATTATATTGTCATTCCTATCGTCATCGTTATTATTGTTAATGATAATAGTGAGAACGACGATAACGATGATGATCATCATGACAATGATGATGGTTGGGTGTTGACAATGGTTGTAGGAAAAAAAGTCACAGGAAATAAACTAACACAAAAAAAGTCACAAAATTGGATAGGAAAAAAAGTCACAAGAAAAAAAGTCACAATCAGTCAAACAAAGCCAAGTAAAATCCAGTTTACAACACACACACAACACACACACACACACACACACACACACACACACACACAACACACACACACCACACGCACGCACGGCACGCACGCACGCACGCACGCACGCACGCAGGCCAGAGAATAAAAGTAAATTAAGAGCAATATCATCAAGAAAAATGTGCAGTGCAGTACAATGCATACACACACACCTCACATAAACACACACACACACACACACACACACACACACACACACACACACACACACACACACACACACACCACGCACGCACGAACGCACACACGCATAAATGCACGCACGCAGGCCAGAGAATAAAAGTAAAATAAGAGCTATATCATCAAGAAAAATGTGCAGTGCAGTACAATGCGTACACACACACACACCACACACACACACACACACACACACACACACACACACACACACACGCCGCACGCTCGCACGAACGCACATCACGCACGCAGGCCAGAGAATAAAAGTAAAATAAGAGCAATATCATCAAGAAAAATATGCAGTGCAAGTG
>CM060338.1:1134244-1136744 GCA_030674155.1 Stramonita haemastoma
TAAGCCAGCACTATGCCAGTTGTCGGGCTACCAACAACTCTGGAAGCGACACTAGGTGCCCTGCTGCAAGAAAACTGCATCACCTCGTGGAAGGTCTGTGGGGAGGGCGACCAAACGACGGTCGTATTGCGACTGAAGGCTGGCTCAGGGGAAGGAAACATGGCGGGTCAACAAACACCCCTATACTTCCGTAAAAAGCCACCCAGTCAGATCACCAGGGATCGAAGACGGAATGAGGGGAGGAGACAGGCAGTGGAGAGGAGACAGACAGAGGAGAGGAGACAGACAGTGGAGAAAAGGCAAGCAGAGGAGAGGCAAGAGGACAAGGCAAGTGCATTGTTTAATTCTGAAACTGCACCAAGTTTGTTTATGTCAACGCCCCCCATCACCCAGTCTGTCTCACCCACCAACACGCCCTTCTCTCCTAACGACACGCCGCGGCAACTGTTGCTTCCCGCACGTGATTATTGCGGAGCATCACGTGCTGTTACGGTGCTGGCGGCTGACACAGTTGCTGAACATCAACAAAGTGAAATTGACCTGGTTGACGTTCATGTACCTGACGTGACGACAGAGGAGGAGGACTACGACAAATACCTAGATGAGCTTCGGGATGCAGGCTACAATGGGGACTCTATAAAGGACTATGTGGGTGAGCTGAGAAACAGATCCCTGCAGAGAAATCTACGGGACGTTTCTAGAAACAACGAGTTTGCTCATGTGTACATCTCTGACGACACCCCTGACACTATCTTATGTGAAAGTGAAGACATGGTTTTTCAGTTCACCTGGGCAAGTGACACTTACAACCCCGCAGATCACTTTTGGTTTGCTAAAAGACACATCAGGCAAATGACTAGGGAGGAAAAAGAAATTTATTCCAAGCTGCAAATGTGGACACTTGCCGATCGCGAAAGAATTAAAGACAGAATTAGTGTCGGACTAGGTATTCTACATGTTATGATGGATGCTATAAGGTTTTTTCTGGGTTAGATGTGACTATGGTTGCCTGTGCGTGTGTATGTGGGTGTTAGTGTGTATGTGTGTGTGATTGTGTGTGTGCGTGCGTGTGTGTGTAAGTGTGCGTATGTGCATATGTGTGTGTGTGCGTGCGCGCGTGTTTGTGTGTGTGTGTGTATGAGAGACAGACAGACAGTCAGACAGATAGACAGACAGACAGACAGACAGAGACAGAGAGATACACAGACAGAGAGAGCAAAACAGGACGGTTACGCATATGGGATTAGCTTTTTCACGTGTTTGAAAGTGCACGAGCCAACGAACTAGACAGAACGTAGCGATATGGAAGCCTTGTTATAGACTTGTTTATTCGATGGTTATGTTTGTTGTGCCCTCCACCCCACCTTTTCCCCAATTTGCAATAGGCGAAAGTGTTCCAAAACAATCCATCGTAATTTGAATATAAACCACTTCACCATGTCGTGGAATCCATGCCATGCCGACCATCTGGTTGTAGAAATGATACGTTTTTTGTTTCTGAAAATATGTGTTTTGTGCCCAGTCCCCCTCCCGCTGTCCCCTTGTGAATGGGCTTAAAAAGCTTAAAACAATAAAATATTGTCATTGTCATTGTCATTGTCATTGTCTCTCTCTCTCTCTCTCTCTCTCTCTCTCTCTCTCTCTCTCTTTTACAGTCCTTCGGATGAGACTATAACCCGAGGCCCCATCTTGCACGTTAAAACCTGTTCCGCTTTTCGGAAGAGTGGTTCATTGTGTACCAATGGGAAGGATGACAACACTTCTATTATTACATATATCATATGATTAATAAATATTTATTTCAAAGCTAAGACGTTTCCCTGCTGTTTCATCTTCCTCCCCTGCTCTCAACAACCGAAATATCCACCACCCTGCCAAAGTGTATAACCTCTATGTGTGTGTGTGTGTGTGTGTGTGTGGTGTGTGTGTGTGTGTGTGTGTGTGTGTGTGTGTGTGTGTGTGTGTGTGTATGTACGTGTGTGGTGTGTGTGTGTGTGTGTGTGTGTACGTGTGTGTGTGTGTGTGTGTGTGTGTGTGTGTGTGTGTGTGTGTGTGTGTGTGTGTATGTACGTGTGTGTGTGTGTGTGTGTGTGTGTGTGTGTGTGTGTGTGTGTGTTTTGTGTATGTACGTGTGTGTGTGTGTGTGTGTGTGTGTGTGTGTGTGTGTGTGTGTGAGTGCATTGACTTTGTTAAAAATCTAAATTGTTATTGGCTGCATGTACAAGAATTGGTTGAATGCAAGTGCTTTGATTTGTTTTTGCAAGATATCTCTCTCTCTCTCTCTCTCTCTCTCTCTCTCTCTCTCTCTCTCTCTCTCTCTCTATATATATATATATATATATATATTCCATTTATTATTATTATTACTGCCGAATGCTGCCCTGAGAGATACAGGCCCTAGTCTGTGTCCTCTATTCAAATCAAAGGCAGAGGCAGTCAGACTTGTTGTTGTGACTCATAGACTGTCACCTTCAACCTCAAATCAACACCCTTCAACACA
>CM060338.1:1149244-1155895 GCA_030674155.1 Stramonita haemastoma
ACCACACCACACACACACACACACACACAACCACACACACACACACACACACACACACCAGCACACACACACACCAACACACACACACACACACACACACAACAACACACACACACACACGAGACACACACACACACACACACACACACACACACACACACACACACACACACACACACACACACAGATAAAAGACAGATACAGACACAGACAGACAGACAGCAGAAGAGAGAGAGAGAGAGAGAGAGAGAGAGAGAGAGAGAGAGAGAGAGAGAGAGAGAGAGAGAGAGAGAGAGAGACAGAAGACAAGACAGACAGACAGACAGACAGACAGACAGACAGCAGACACATGAAGACAGAGAGAGAAGAAGAGAGAGATGAGAGAGAGAGAGAGAGAGAGAGAGAGAGAGAGAGAAGAGAGAGAGAGACAGAGAAGAGACAGAGAGAAGAAAAGACAGAAAAAGAGAGAGAGAGAGAGAGAGAAGAGAGAGAGAGAGAGAGAGAGAGAGAGAGAGAGAGAGAGAGAGAGAGAAGACAGACAAACAACGACAGACAGACAGACAGAAGACAGACAGACAGACAGCAACAGACAGACTACAACCTTTCTTGCACACGAACACAATGGACGACATGATTATTCTTTCCCTCCACGAATTCCCCCACAGGCAAAAAAAAAAAAGTGGAAAGAAGGGATTAGAGAGTTTAGTTGGACATGGGAGGGGGTGAGGGAAGTGGTGGTGGCAATACTTCGGGGGATGGGGGGGGGGGAGGGATACAAGAGGGTAGGGGGGGGGGAGGATGGATGGAGGCATTGAGAGAGAATGAGTGGGTTGGGAGCATTGTGGGATTTTAAACCGGTATTTATTTATTTATACCACTCTTTTATTAAGTCACAGCAGATTTCTCTACGTGGAAATTCGGGCTGCTCTCTTCGGAAGAGGAGAGAGCGCTTCGCCACAAGTGCAGCGCCACCCATTACTCTTCTTTTTCTTTCCCTGTCTGCAACGGTATTTTGTTTCTTCATTGGAGTGACTTTTTCTACAAAATTTTTGCCAGGGTCAACTCTCTTGTTGCCGTGGGTTCTTTTACGTACGCTAAATGATTATGTGTAACACACGGGTCCTCGGTTTATCGTCTCTTCCGAAAGACTAGCACTGAGACCACTCTCATGATCTAATGGATGGGGGAAAAGTTTTAGACCCAAACGGGATTCGAACCACCGCACACTCCGACCTGGACTTTTCGCTTTCTAGACAGCTGCGTTATCTCTAGACCACCGATCCACTGTTCTCCCCTATGGGAATATCGGAGACCTGTCAGTATAAATAGCATCCCCACTTTCTGCAAATTCTGTGACTAGGAATTTTATCTTTTTCCATCCCTCTCTTTGCTTCTGCCTTGTTTCTTGTCTTCTTGTCACCTTTTTTTTGGCTGCCTCATCTTCTGTGACGTCCCTGTCCTGCTGTTCCCACGCCGCTCATCCCAATTCCCCCACCACTGCCGTATCCTGATTCGTTGTGTCTCACCCTCAGGGCCAGGAGACCACAGGGAGCCCATCATATCAGGCCGTCGTAGGGCCACCAGCCAGAGTGGCCCTGCACTGCTGCTGGTCATTTTGGTGTGTTCAATAGTGCCTGTTCTGAGCTAACATACGTAGGTCCTACTGTTACCTCCTTCTTGTCCATTTTCTGCCTTTTTGGACCATTCTCCTTCCTATCATTTTTTCCCCCCAGAGAGACTCGAAAAGAGAACGATTCTCTCCCATGCCGAAGTGGGATATGCAGGGCCGGACTTGTCAGGCGCTTAACAGCAGCGCAGCAGTTTCATTCATGTGACAGACAACAATAGTAACTGTCTGAGTATTCCAAGAAGAAGAATTTGAAGAGAAATTTGAAGAAGAATTCGAAGAAGGAGAAAAATGCGAAGAAGAAGAAGAAGAAGAAGAAGAAGAAGAAGAAGAAGAAGAAGAAGAAGAAGAAAAGAAGAAGAAGAAGAAGAAGAAGAATGCAAAAAAGAATGCAAAGAAGAAGAAGAATGCAAAGAAGAAGAAGAAGAATGCAAAGAAGAAGAAGAAGAATGCAAAGAAGGGAAAAATGCAAAGAAGAAGAATGCAAAGAAGAAGAATGCAAAGAAGAAGAATGCAAAGAAGAAGAATGCAAGAAGAAGAAGAAGAAGAAGAAGAAAAGAAGAAGAAGAAGAAGAATGAAGAAGAAGAATGCAAAGAAGAAGAAGAAGAATGCAAAGAAGAAGAATGCAAAGAAGAAGAATGCAAAGAAGAAGAATGCAAAGAAGAAGAATGCAAAGAAGAAGAATGCAAAGAAGAAGAATGCAAGAAGAAGAAGAAGAAGAAGAAGAAGAAGAAGAAGAAGAAGAAGAAGAAGAAGAAGAAAGAGAAGAAGAAGAATGCGAAAGAAGAAGAATGGAAAGAAGAAGAATGCGAAGAAGAATGCGAAGAGAAAGGAAGAAGAAGAAGAAGAAGAAGAAGAAGAAGAAGAAGAAGAAGAAGAAGAAGAAGAAGAAATGCAAAAAAGAATGCAAAGAGATGCGAAGAAGAATGCAAGAACGAAGAATGCGAAAGAAGAGAAGAAGAATGCAGAAAAAAGAACGAAGAATGCAAAGAAGAAGAATGCGAAGAAGAAGAAGAAGAAGAAGAAGAGAAGAAGAAGAAGAAGAAGAAGAAGAAGAAGAAGAAAGAAGAAGAAGAAGAAGAAGAAGAAGAGAAGAAAGAAGAAGAAGAAGAAGAAGAAGAAGATAGAAGAAGAAGAAGAAGAAGAAGAAGAAAGAAGAAGAAGAAGAAGAAGAAGAAGAAAGAAGAAGAAGAAGAAGAAGAATTGAAGAATGAAGAAGAAGAAGAAGAAGGAGAAGAAGAAGAAGAAGAGAAGAGAAGAGAAGGAGAAGAAGAGAAGAAGAAGAAGAAGAAGAAGAAGAAGAAGATGAATGAAAGAGAATGAATGAGAGAGAATGGAAAGATGAGAGAAGAATGAGAGAAGAATGGAAGAAGAAGAAAAAGAAGAAGAAGAAGGAAAAGGAAGAAGAAGAAGAAGAAGAAGAAAAGAAGAAGAAGAAGAAGAAGACGACGACGACGACGAGCGAAGACGAAGACGAAGAAGAAGAAGAAGAAAGAAGAAGAAGAAGAAGAAGAAGAAGAGAGAAGAAAAGATCCCCAATACAACACTCTAACCACCAGACCCTCTTTCTATCTCTCTCCTTGGTGTCTTTAAGCCGTTGTTGTAGTCGTAGAGTGGTTGTATTACAATCCCAGCGGAGTTATCCAATTTAGGGACTGTGACCTTCAAAAGGCATCGAAGTTCGTCTCATTGACTCTGTCAGACGGCTATACAAGCCTAGCACAAGAGCACAATTCATTCTGTGGAGATTGAATAATAATACTTACGTCCCAGCGACATTTCCGACTTAAGGACGGAACAGGATTTAACGAGTGCGCAGGATGTTGTGCGTGCGTTCGCACACTGGACCTTGGTTTATAGTCTTATCAAAAGTACTTCTTTTTTTCTTTGGGGGGAGTCAGCGCTGATGTTAACTCCAGGAGAAAAATCCCCTCGAACGGGAATCGAACCCGGGTCGTCACATTGCGAGCGCAATGCTCTGACCACTAGGCTGTCCTGTCCCCCGTGGGTCATTCAGTAGACTTTGCCGGAAAGAAGAGTGTGGGTGGGCAAAGGTCATAAGAGGGGGAGTGGGGGTTAGGGGGGTGGGGGTTGGGGGGGTGAGGTGTGGGGGGTGGGGGGTGGGGGCTGGTGGTTGGATGGAAGGGGTGTGATTGAAGGGAGGAAAGGGGAGGGAGGTGGGGGTAGAGATCCATCTGGTGCCGTCTTCTTTTCTGTCTCTCAGTGGACGTTTTTTTTTGGTGGTGGTTGTGGGTGGGGGTGGGGGGTGGAGGTGTGGTGGTGGTGGTGGTGGTGGTGGTGTGTGCGTGGGAGAGCAAGAAAGGCAAGACAAGGCAAATTCTTTTATTCGAGGATAATAGATAAGCACTCGTGTGCTTTTTTACATCCAGTCCCCGCTCTTTTCAAGGATAACATCAAGATAAAAAGATAACCTCAACTAAACAACAACAATTATAATGATCCAAATACCAAGAGCAAGAAACCATACCAAGTATCGAACAACAGGCAAGAAATAAGACAGAGATACAATAATAAAGTAATGATATAAAAAGACACTCATTAAGAAACGAAAAAAAGAAGTAAGAATCAATGATGATTTTGATTTGAATTTTTTTAAAAAGCGCAATAATTAAAAGAGGAGAGAGAGAAGAGAGAGAGAGAGAGAGAGAGAGAGAGAGAGGAGAGAGAGAGAGAGAGAGAGAAGACAGACGACAGACAGACAGACAGACAGACAGACAGACAGACAGACAGACAGACAGACAGACAGACAGAGTGAGACAGAGAGTCTGTCTATCTGTCTGTCTGTCTGTGCATCCAAGTAAATGTCAGCCACAGTACAAGGGCTGGATAAAACCCACCAACCCACCAAGCAAATCAACAATCCTTGCTAATGTTCCAAAGATTAACAACAACAACAAAAAACAGAAGAAAAAACACATTGCATCATCACTAAATGATCTACAATTCAACCACGTCCCATCCTAGTTGTCAAAATGTGGCTACATTCAAAGTGGGCAGAAATGGCCCCGTAGGCAAAAATCTCACCATAAAAATAATTTTATTTCTATTTATTTCATTTTCTTTATTTATCTATTAAGTGACGCTCCACTACATAATGAGTCGCTTTGAACCAGAGGTAAATTGTTTAGTTATTGACATTTTATTAATCTGCTATAAAAAGGCTATTAAAAAAAAAGAGATTGAAAATCAGACAATTCTATGCAAAGCTATAACAACTTGAAGTGATACACTGCAGGATGTGACAAAATGAGAAATGGACAAGTTTAGCATCGTAATAGGGGGTCAGAATGAAGGCTTTGGGTATTTTAAAAACAATTTTAAAGGCAAAGGAAACAAAATTATGCTATGATATGTCATTGCAAGGTAGAATAAGGGCTATAGTTTTATAATCAATCAAAATATCAAAATCCACAACCTTACCCCCACCAGCCTTTAATGGCTCCTAGGGAAAAGTGGGTTAGGTGCTAAGCGATTCATTTCGTAGTGGAGTGTCACCAATTAATTGGTGAACCTCGGAGCTTTAGCCCAGAAACGGGGAAAAGAAAACAAACAACAAAAAAACCCAACAAAAGACCAACATGTCCCACTCTTTTTCTTATTCACTTCTAGCTAGCGAGCATCATGGCCACTGCAAAATTGGCTAGAGTTGTGTGCCTTGGAAGCTGGGCGAATGACAAGAGTTGCGGGACTTTGCGGGATGGCCACCAGAGATCGTTTGGGGATGAAGGGGATCAAGGCCACACTCCACCAATAGCTGGCTGAAGGGACCGTGGACAAGTGAGGGTGTAGAGAGGATGGGAGGATGGAGGGAGGAAGGGATGAAGGGATGGAGGGAGAGATGGGTGCCATCAGGTTAAATTCTCTCCTGACTTGACTTGTCCATAACTGTTTCAGACGTTGTTGAATCGACGTACGTCTCCATAACTGTTTTAGAAGTCGTTATATTCAATAACTTCTCCATAACTGTTTTAGAAGTCGTTAAATTCATCTTTTCATAACCGTTTTAGGAATAGTTGAATTGACTTCTCCATAACTGTTGTTGTTGTTGTTCCCCAGCTTAACACTCTGGGGCTGTCACCCAGAATGGGCACTCTGACTCACTCATCCCACCTGGGAATCACTGTGGGATTGAAATTGCACACTGAATGAGAAGTTTGCGTGTATGACTGTTTTCAAGTACCTCCCATATAGGCAGCCATACTCCGACTTCAGAGGAGTCTCCATAACTGTTTTAGAATCCGACTTCAGAGGATCCACTTTCAGAACTGTTTTAGAAGTCGTTAAATTCACTTTTCTAGAACTGTTTTAGAAGTCTTAATTCACTTCTCCATAACTGTTTAAATCGTTAATGTACTTCTCCATCACTGTTTAACTGTTTTAGGAATAGTTTAGGGTCAGGGAAGGTAAAGCAGCGAGGGAGAGAGATGGGCGCCGCCCTCAACATGCTGGCCCCTAGAGAAGCTGAGGTCTCTGATGCCTCGCTCCCCAACCGCCGCATAGGTTATGGGACACCTTTACTTTCTTTGTTCTTCAATTTCTTGTTCTTGTTTTTCTTCTTGCTCTTGTTGTTCTTCTTGTTCTTTTTTTCTTCTCTGTCTGTCTGTCTGTCTGTCTGTCTGTCTGTCTGTCTGTCTGTCTGTCTGTCTGTCTGTCTGTCTCTCTTTCGACTGTACATGCGTAGGTGCAAGTGCATGCAAGTGCGTGCTCACATGCACGTGTGTGTGTGCGTTTGCGCGTATTCGCACGCGCATGTGTGCATGCATATAATTATGTATATTATAGAATCTTTATGTGTGTGGGGACAAGTGTTTTAGAGTTTAGGGACTGGAGACTGAAGAGAAGAGAAGAGAAGAGAGCATTCTGCTTCTCACTTGGTGACCATCGGCATTTCATTCATTCATTCATTCATTCATTCATTCATTCATTCATTCATTCATTCATTCATTCATTCATTCATGAGAGAGAGAGAGAGAGAGAGAGAGAGAGAGAGAGAGAGAGAGAG
>CM060338.1:1155995-1158495 GCA_030674155.1 Stramonita haemastoma
AAAAAAGAGAATGAAAACAGCCCCAAATTACAACGCAACGTCTAAGACATGTGTGTGTGTAACGCAACGTCTAAGACATGTGTGTGTGTGTAACGCAACGTCTAAGACATGTGTGTGTGTAACGCATTGTCTAAGACATGTGTGTGTGTGTAACGCAACGTCTAAGACGTGTGTGTGCGTGTGTGTGTATGTGTGAGAGAGAGAGAACTCAGAAGTCAGAAGTTTAATATACCTCGGCCTTGGGGCCATGATACATGGTGTTGAGAGAGAGAGAGAGAGAGAGAGAGAGAGAGAGAGTATGTGTGTGGTGTGTGTTGTGAGTGATATTATTCTGATTTTTAAGTTGTTGTTGCTGTTTCTTTTTTCTCCCATCTCAGGAGAAAGGTAGAAATAAATGAGTTTTGTAAGGGATATTTTCAAAATTCGTCCTTGTCTTTTTTCCCGTTTATCTCATCTTTCTCTTTCTTCTTTTCGTTCTGTTGTTGTTGGTTTGTTTGTTCGGGTTTTATTTTTAAAAATCTATTTACGTTCAGCTTTCGCAATACTTTAACATTAAACATGGGAGTTAATTTTCACGAGGGGAGGTAACTTGAAGCGACTTCTGCCTACATGTGACGGCGGTGTGTAGGTGTTCTAAAAATAGCGCAGGTCACATGGTACACAGAATGATCTCGTCACTGATGCGCCGTCAGCTAACTGAAAATTGAGAGCAAATTAGAAAAAAAAAAAAAGCGTCTTTAAAAATCAATGAATAAGAGAGAGAGAGAGAGAGAGAGAGAGAGAGAGAGAGAGAGAGAGAGAGGAGAGAGAGAGAAGAGAGAGAGAGAGAGAGAGGAGAGAGAGAGAGAGAGAGATTATCAGATTAAATCAATTTTTTTTATTTTGAGGATGATAAATAAGCACCGATGTGCTTTTTTTATATCTAGTACCAGAGAGGAGAGAGAGAGAGAGAGAGAGAGAGAGAGAGAGGAGAGAGAGAGAGAGAGAGAGAGAGAGAGAGAGAGAGAGAGAGAGAGAGAGAGATGCTGACTGTCACTTTTGCAAAGGTGTGTGTGTGTGTGTGTGTGTGTGTGTGTGTTGTGTGTAGAACAAACATACATTTTTGTGGGAATAAAACAACCCTGTTATAGTTTGTATTATATAGTCAGTTCATGACACAGATGGATGACAACTTCAATTCACAGCTTGGGAGTAGAATCTACAGCCAGGGTTTATCACATATCTATGTTGCACAATGCTAGTTGCTTTTCAAAGTGTCTTGATCTTTAGTAGTCCATTGTGGTTTCAATGTTCCATGTCAGCTGTTTTAGTTTCCTGAGATTTGATTTTTGCATGTTTTGAAATTTATTAACCGGTTCCTGTATTACGGGGGCGGGATAGCTAAGTGGTCAGAGCGCTTGCTTTCCCCCAGTCAAGTTAAAGAAGCGTCGAGTGTGGTTACCAGTTGGATGGGTGACCATTTGCGCGCTTGGCTTCAGCACAGTCCCCCCAGTTCACCCAGCTGTCAATGAGTACCTGCCCTCTTTAGGATCAGGGAAGGAAAAGCAGCGAGGGAGAGGAGATGGGCGCCGCCCTCAATATGCTGGCCCCTAGAGAAGCTGAGGTCTCTGATGCCTCGCTCCCCTACGACCGCCTAGGTTATGGGACACCTTTACCTTGACCTTCCTGTAGTACTGTACCCCGGGCGTTACACCCTTTGGTTGTATTGTGGCCCAAGGCTAAAGTACCATAAATAATTTCAGAATTTAGAGATCAGTTCTCTCTCTCTCTCTCTCTCTCTCTCTCTCTCCTCTCTCTCTCTCTCTCTCTCTCTCTCTCTCTCTCTCTCTCTCTCTCTCTCTCTCTCTCTGCTTGCAGGCTTGTTTCTTTCTTTTTTCTTTTTTTTAATATTTCAGCGGGTTTTTCTTTTCTTAACCTGTATACTTATTTTGATAGTTTTTTTTTGCAGGACTTTTTGCTTGTAAGTTTGTTTAAAATCCTCATAATTCATGTTATCGTTGATATAATCCCTGACTAAGACAATTTTCAGTGCAAGTTCTAGGTACTAAAAAAGAATATTCTGATACCTTTTATTGTCACCTTTAAAAATAAAGATTATTAGTCACTTATCTGTTACCTTTGGAAATAAAGATTATTAATGTTTTTTCCGTTGCCCTTGAACGCTCTCTGTGTGCACGCCCATGCACGCAAATGCCTGTGTGCGTGCGTGCATACATGTGTGTGTGTGTGTGTTTGTTTGTTTGTTTGTGTGTGTGTGTGTTTGTGTGTGTGTGTGTGTGTGTGTGTGTGTGTGTGTGTGTGTGTGTGTGTGTGTGCTGTGTGTGTGTGTGTGCGTTGCGTGTGTATACATGCGTGCGTGTGCACGCGTGCGCGTGTGAATGGTAAACATAATCAGTGCTCCAGAAGTTTTCAAAACGTGCGAAAAAGACCCCCCCCCCCCCACCCGAAATCTGAGAGAAAAAAAAAGGGAAGAAAAAGAGCAGAGACAGCCAGTGCTGTG
>CM060338.1:1163495-1195995 GCA_030674155.1 Stramonita haemastoma
GGGTGGTAGAGGTGGGTGGTAGAGGTGGTAGTGGTGGTGGTGGTGGTGGTGGTGGTACAGGTGTGCAGACTAATGGTGAAAAAAGGGAAAGGGTGAGGGGTGGGGATTTTTAAGATTTGACATACACACGGAAACCTGTCAATTTCTGCAGTTTTGGACATTTTCTAATCATTTTATTGGTATTTCTCTGTCTGTGTGCGTGCGTGCGTGCGTGCACACCCTAGTGCTTGTTTGTGAGTTGAAAAAAACTGGAAAAAAAGTCATTGAAATAGTGTTTACAGACTAAAAAAACCTGTTAATATAATAAAAACCATGTCAAAGAATTGAAATATAAAGGGTCATTTAGCCTTGTACATATAACTCGTCACGTAATGACTCCAAAATAAATAGATAATTCAGGGTGTAGTGTAGTGTAGTGTAGTGTAGTGTAGTGTAGTGTAGTGTAGTGTAGTGTAGTGTAGTGGAGTGCAGTGCAGTGCAGTGCAGTGCAGTGCAGTGCAGTGCAGTGCAGTGCAGTGCAGTGCAGTGCAGTGCAGTGTAGTGCAGTGCAGTGTAGTGTAGTGTAGTGTAGTGTAGTGCAGTGCAGTGCAGTGCAGTGTAGTGCAGTGCAGTGCAGTGTAGTGTAGTGTAGTGTAGTGTAGTGTAGTGTAGTGTAGTGTAGTGCAGTGCAGTGTAGTGTAGTGCAGTGCAGTGTAGTGTAGTGTAGTGTAGTGTAGTGTAGTGTAGTGTAGTGTAGTGTAGTGTAGCGTAGTGTAGTGTAGTGTAGTGTAGTGCAGTGTAGTGTAGTGTAGTGTAGTGTAGTGCAATGCAGTGCAGTGTAGTGTAGTACAGTGTAGTGTAGTGTAGTGTACTCCAAAGATCATCAAGATATTTAGTAACAACAGTATGGACAGCAGAAGACAATCCACACATTTCTTACATTGCATTACAACTGTCCTTGTGTATAGCCTACAACCTCTACACCCAATAACTGTGACTTTGATTTTTTTTCATATACACACACAAAAGAAGTGCAATGACAACATTTCCCAATCACAAAGTTTTCCACGGTAATTTTTTAAAAGGTGAAGGTCATACTTCCTACATCATTTCAGGTGATCTTGAGTAATGGCAAGGCCGTTTATTTCTGTTCATGTCGTATCATCATCGAAACGGAAAAACAGTTGAGGATAGTGAGGTTGTGTACCTCATACCGTAATCATAGTTTGCTGTTGTTTTTTCCTTAACAGCCAACAACATAAAAACTCGGACATAGTAAGGCTTTGCAAAGGATAGTATTCTGTTTCCAGGGTTGTTTGTTTTTGTTTGGCCATGATAGCTGGCAAATATGATAATACCTATCGTTAGTATGGTAAGGCTTTGTACTCTGAGTCCATGATAAATGCTTTCTTTTCCCCCCTTTTTTTGCATGATAACTGTTATTGTAACTAGTGTGGAAAATCTGTGGCACAGTTATAACCTCTCATTTCAAAACCCCATCACACGAGCATGGATTTATAACAACAATATTAATGCCTAATTGATTTGTTTTGGGTCTGAACATACATCTACAGATGTCCTTGATATTTTGTTCTTCTTATCTTCCTCCTCTTCTTCCTTTTCTTCTTGTTTTCTTGTTCTCCTTTGTTCTTGTTTTCTTGTTCTTCTCTGTTTTGTTTTTGTTGTTGTTGTTGGTTGTTGTTGTTGTTGTTGTTGTTGTTGTTGTTTTGTTTCTTTGTTCTTCTTCTTCTTCTTCTTCTTCTTCTTCTTCTTCTTCTTCTTCTTCTTCTTCTTCTTCTTCTTCTTCTTCTTCTTCTTCTTCTTCTTCTTCTTCTCTCTCTCTCTTCCCTCTCCTCTCTTTTCCCCCTCTCTTCCCCTCCTCTTCCTTCTTCTCCTACTCCTCTTCTTCATCCTCCTCCCCCTCTTCTTCTTCTTCTTCTGTTCCTGTCAACTTTACAGCTTTGCCCCTTCATTGACCATACATTGTGGGTTTGGGTTTTTGTTTTTTCCTTCTCTGCTTTCCCCTCCCTCATCCTCATTTCTCAGCAATGTGTTAGGGAATAGTTTCTGCAAGGTCATTTAATCATGTATTTTTTAAATGTATCAAAAATAGATATCAAGTCATAAAGAACGACACAGTCATGTGAGTAAAAAAAAGCAAACAATAGCAGAAGACAACCATTGGAAAGATTCTATTTCTCCGAATCAGGATTATATTTCTCTGATTCAGCAATTTCATGTTGATCATCATCATCTAACAAACCATTGATATCTGACCTGCCCTGTTGTTTCTAAAGATGTCCAGGCTTAAAGCTTCTGTCTTTTCTGCTGCAGAAAGGTCAAAGGGTCATTCCAAAGGTGGCGGCAGCAGCAACCGTCAGTTTCTTGACTGACTGACGTCTGCTTGTGGCTGACTGGCTGCTGGCTGTGTTTTGTTTCGGGGTCTGCTTGGCCTGTCGTCTGCTCCTCTGCTGCTGCTGCTGCTGCAGATAGAGATCTACCTTTACCCGGAGTTTCGCAACACCACTAACAGCAGATGAGCCTTTAGGAGCTGAAGTTGTTTATTGGGTAAACATTTTTCTTTTTTTTTTCTTTCTTTCTTCCTTTTTTTTTTCTTAGACATTATTCCAGAGGTGATTTCCTTGAGTATGGATTGGTATTTTCCTTACAAAAAAAAGCAACACAGGTTTGAATGACAGTGGTGATGATGTGTATGTTTGTTTTGTTCATGTGGTGTGCTGTATTACCTGGTGTTTTGTTTACTTCACAAGGTTAGCTAGCAGTGGCGTGTGTACACACACACACACACATACACACACACACACACACACACACACACACACACGCAGGCACACACACACACACACACACGCACACATGTGCCCCTGCACACACACACACACAACACATGCACCACACACATGTGCCAGCACACACACACACAAACACACACACACACTCACACACACACACACACACACACCACAACACACATCACACACACACACACACACACACCGCGACACACATCACACACACGCACACACACACACACACAATCACTACGAAACAATGCAACACACCCCACCACACACACCCCAAACACACACACACACACACACACACACACACTCACACACACAAAACATATTATATATATTTTATATATATATAATATATATATATATATATATATATAAATATATAATTTATTATATATTATTATATAATATATATCACTGACAAAATCGATAGAGCCACACACAAACAAACCTTCTCTCCTGTAAAGTCCAAAAGACAGGGGTGGAAAGATACAGGGTGGTGTTGGTGGTGGTGGTGAGGGGGGAGGGGAGGGTGCAAGAGGAGGGAAGATGATTCAAGTTTTTTTTTTTTTTTTTTTTTTTTTTTAGTGAGAGATGGAAAACAAGGTGTGTGTGTGTGTGTGTGTGTGTGTGTGTGTGTGTGTGTGTGTGTGTGTGTGTGTGGTGTGTGTGTGTGTGTGTGTGTGTGTGTGTGTGAGTGTGAGTGTGTGTGGTGCAGGTGCATGTGCATGCCTGCATGTGTGTGTGTGCATGCGTGCATGTGTGTGCATGCATGCGTGTGTGTACATGTGTGTGTGCGTGTGTATGTGTGTGTGTGTGCATGTGTATGTGTGTGTGTGCTTGCATACGTGTGTATGTGTGTATGTGTGTATGTGTGTATGTGTGTGTATGTCTCTGTGCCATGTTTCTGTGTCTCTGCATATGCATGCATGAGTATGTGTGTATCTGTATGTGCATGCAAGTGTGTGTGTGTGTGTGTGTGTGTGTGTGTGTGTGTGTGTGTGTGTGTGTGTGTGTGTGTGTGTGTGTGTGTGTGTGAGTGTGTGTGTGTGTATAAGCATGGGTTTTCTGAAACATTTTTTTCATTTATTTTTGTTTGTTTTTTGGATACTTGAAAATATTTTGTCATTGAAAACTTGATATGTTTTTGCTCTGATGGCTAGGAAGAAAAGGTTAAACAGCCATGCATCCCATAATAATAATAATTATGAAAAGCAACAGATTTGTTTTGTGACTGACATGTTCATCATTACACTGTCTTATCTATTGAATTTGACGAAAGGTCAAGGTTGCTATAATTATCTGCAATGGTTATGTAATCCAGTATTATATAAAAAACTGTTTATGTTTTCTCACATTCTATGGATAATGCCACAGGAAGACAACTGACTTTAATTTAAAAAAAACCAACTTGGCAAGCGATACACACCTGTCTGATATCACATTTTGTGAAAAGACATTACAGGAATTTGAACACAGCTGTCAGTCAGTTTCCCCAACTTTCCGCTGCTCTCAGCTGCAATCCATCCCAGCCCAGCCCAGCTGGTGCTGATCATAGCAGAAACTGACCACTAGGTAAACAGAAAGGGTGCACTAAATTTATTACTCTTGACTGAGTGATGTGAAATTTGCCTGCTGTGAATTCCAATTTATTAACTTCATTTTCTCTTCAAGCAGTTACAATAAACTACATTTTGTTGAAAATTTTGATTCCCTACAAAACAAATGTTCATCTTGTCATTTCATAACTTTTTTTTTTCTCCAATGTGGAGCTTTGAAAAACAAACCAAGCTGATTTTTTCGAGTATATAACAAATGTAAAGAAAAAAAGGAGGAAAAAACAACACCATGTTTATAAAACTATAAGGAAAAAAGAAAAAAAAGAAAAGAAAAAAGAATAACCCAGAGCTCTGAAGAATCAGAGAACCACGTGATGATGATGAGCCCTCAGATTCTAAAATGGCAAAAGATAATCAATCCAGAGGATTCCCTTCTCTCAGCTTCAACCATTTTTACTCTTCATCCTCCACAAAGCCATTGAAAAGGGACATGCCCTGTTGTTTCTAAATTTGTCCAACCTTAATTAAAGCTTTAGTCTTTCTGCTGCAAAAAGGTCAAAGGGTCATTCTAAAGGTGGCAGCAGCAACCGTCAAGAAACTGACGTCTGCTTGTGGCTGACTGGCTGGCTGTGTTTTGTTTCGGGGTCTGTTTGCCCTGTCGTCTGCTCCACTTCAGCCACGCTGCTGTTGCTGCTGCAGATAAAGATCTACCTTTACCGGGAGTTTCGCAACACCACCACCAACAGCTGTAACAGAGAAGCCCTGTCATATCCCAGGCATTTCCCTTCTCTTTCCTTTTTTTTGGTTTTGTTTTTTTTGTCTTTGTTATTTTTACCCAGCAAAGGTGATGTTCTGTTTATGGATTAGTGTCCTCCCAAGAAAACCAACCTTTGAATGACGACGACGACGACGATGATGATGATGATGATGAGGATGAGGATGAGGAGGAGGATGAGGATGTGTTGGGTTGACGTTTTGTTAATGTCACCTGCTGTATTTGTGTGATATTATTTGTTTCTCCCCTAACCAGTTCACACTGACATACAGGCTGGTAAAAATCAATCACAAAACAGACAAGCCCCACAAGCACACCTGTTAGACCACAGCAGGGGAAGGGGGGGGGGGGGTGGAGGTAGGGACAGGGGGGAGGGGAGAGAGGAACAAGAGGTGGAAAAGAAGTAGGCACACAGGTAGAAAGAAAAAATCAATTCCCACATGGAAGGTGGCAGGGTGGTTAAGATTCCCCTGCCCAGACAAGTAAACCGTGAGGTTCTGGGTTCCATTCCCAGCCTTACTCTTTTCTTCCTAGTTTTTGACAAGAAAAAGGAACTGAATGTCTAGAGTCTTTTGGGTATTTTGTCATCTGTTCCCTCCGGCACACAATGGCTTTCTCTTACGAAAAGAGGAACAGTGTTTAACGTGTGCGATAAATGTTCTGCGTGCGTTCGCACACGGGGCGTCGGTTGACAGTTTCATTCGAAGGACTTGACAGGAGAGTGGAGTCAGCACTGATGTTAACTCCAGGGGGAAAATCCCCTCGAACAGGATTCGAACTTGGGTGTCAAATTGCCAGCGCAATGTTCTGACCACTAGGCTATCCCGTCTCCCTATGTACCTCCCTTATGCCTGTGCTATGTTTTTATTTTTGAAAATAAAGATATAATCAAACCTTTGTCATATTGTTTTTGTATGTACGTATGCGTGTGTTACTTCTTAGTCTGTATTGTTTGATAAAACATGCCATGTATTGTGACAGGCCCGGGTTTGAATTTCGCTCAAGAATATTTTTTCTCTGGAGTTAACATCAGTGCTGACTCCACTCTCCCCAAAAGTCCTTCGGATGAGACTATAAACTGAGGTCCCGTGTTCGAACGCACGCAGAACATCTTGCGCACACGTGAAAACCAGTTCCACTTTTCGAAAGAGTAGGCCATTGTGTGCCGGCGGGAACGGATGACAAAATTTACAAAACTGCATACACACGGGGACTGGATGTAACAAAAGCAAATAACTGCTTATTTATTCCATTATCCTCAAAAGAAGAAGAAGACGAAGAAGAAGAAGAAGAAGAAGAAGAAGAAGAAGAAGAAGAAGAAGAAGAAGAAGAAGAAGAAGAAGAAGAAGAAGAACAACAACAACAACAACAACAACAACAACAATAATGATAATAAAAAATAATAATCAAAAATAATAAAAAGAAATCTCCCTCCCCCCCTCTCTCAATGCTTCAGCCATGCAGTGTCATCAACTACAAGCCATTAATTAAAAAAACAAACCGACCTGCCATGTTGTTTCTAAATAATTATGTGATCTCCATTTCCAAGCCGTCTTCATGCTGCAAAAGGTTAAAGCTTCCTTCACACTGCAACAGCAGCACATCTGTTGTTGGCTGTTTAACTGCTGCATAGTTATGGATTGGTTTGCTGCAGAAGGCCTGGAGTGTTTTCTGCTCCACTTTCTGAAGTTATAAATAACACTGTTGGGGAGTTTTCTTCGCAATAATGCAAACAGTAGCAGGTGAGGCATGGCACATTAAATCTATTATAAACTGAATGATCTTCCTTTTTCTTCTTTAACACTGAAGACGATTTCCTTATTTTATTTATTTATTTATTTATTTTTTTATTTATTACCGTACCCAGCTGTAAATGGGTACCTGCCCTCTTTAGGGTCAGAGAAGGTGAAGCAGCGAGGGAGAGGAGATGGGCGCCACCCTCAACATGCTGGCCCCCTAGATAAATTGAGGTCTCTGATACCTCGCTCCCCTACGATCTCCTAGGTTATGGGACACTTTACCATTTTTTCCCCACCTTATGGTTTGGTTAAATAAAACTGTTTGGGAGTTTTCTTTGCAATAATGAAAAACAGTAGCATGTGAGGCGTGGCACATGAAATCTATTATAAGCTGAATGATCTCTTCCTTTTTCTTCTTTAACACTGAAGGGGATTTTCTCATTTTATTGATTGATTGATTGATTGATTGATTGATTTATCAGTTTATCTTTTCTTTTACATTTATTTATTCTTTTATATCAAAGATAATAGAATAAGCCATCATGTACTTGTTTTTTTTTTACATTCAGTCCCCTGTGTATATCAAGTGTGTAATCCCCAGTATGTATTAGCTCCTCTCAAAAAGATCGCAGACCGTGTGATAAAGATGATGACGTGTTTGGTTCGATTTTGCTAATGTCACGTGCGTTATTGTATGACGTTTGCGTTATATGCGCTGTTATGTGCGCAACCTTTACACAGAAGAAGGGGTTTGTGGGTTACTCCTGAAAATGGATTCAATGACGACATCTCGCAATCACAACATTTCCATCTTCATTTTAAAGGAAAGGTCAAGGTCATCAAGCCTGCATGCAGCATTTCGTGGGGTCTGACAATTTGGTCAGTTGTTTGTACTCTCCATTTTTCACTACATAGGAAGTTAACCGTTCCTGGCGTGTGACGTTTATGGTTTTGTATGTAATCATACTTTTCACTCTGCAGTGCTTTCAGTTATTGTTAAATTTGTTAAATTCTTTTTTTTTTATCGAGGATAATGGATAAGCATTCATGTGCTTTTTTTCATCCAGTCCCCGTGTGTATGCAGTTTTGTAAATCTTGTCATCTGTTCCCACCGGCACACATTAGCCTACTCTTACGAAAAGCGGAACAGGATTTAACGTGTGCGCAAGATGTTTTAGTATGAAGAGCGATCTATGTAGATATTGAACAAGCGATGATATTCTTTCTCCTCCCGTGTCACCTCTCAACCCTTTTCCCCAGCCAAGGTTAAGCAGCATCGAGCGTGGTTACCAATTGAATGGGTGACCGTTTGCGCACCTTGGCTTCAGTACAGTCCCCCAGTTCACCCAGCTGTAAATGGGTACCTGCCCTCTTTAGGGTCAGGGAAGGTAAAGCAGCGAGGGAGAGGAGGTGGGCGCCGCCCTCAACATGCTGGCCCCCGAGAGAAGCTGAGGTCTCTGACGCCTCGCTCCCCTAGGCCACACAGGTTATGGGACACCTTTACCTTTTTAAACATTTTTTTTTAATTTTATTTTTTTATTTACTTGTTACAGATTTTACGAATGCAAGGCTAATTTCTCTGTACTCGGAAGAGGAGGCCATCGTGTGCCGGTGGGAACAGATGACAAAACTGCATACACATGGGGACCGGATGTAAAAAGCACATGGGTGCTTATTACATTATTCTGAAAATAAAATAATAGATAAATGAGTACTATCGAGACACTAAAAGCAAACGCCGTTATGATTTTTGTCATATTGAGATCCCACTAACCCCAGTACTTGCGTAGCAATATGTTTAAAGCAATCAATAATATTTCATAACAGCAAAGACAAGAATCAGAAGGATAATAAAATCGTAGAAGAAGAGATAAGAAGAAGGATAAGAAGAATAAAAACAGTAATAAGAAGAGAATACGAACGATAATAATCGCACAACCACATGGTAAAAGCCTTCAAATTCTCTGAAGTTGGAGTAAGGCTGCCTATATGGCGAGGTACTTGAAAACAGTCATACATGCAAACTTCTCATCCAGTGTGCAATTTCAGTCTCACAGCGATTCCCAGGTGGGATGGATGAGTGAGTCAGAATGCAGTCTGGGTGACTCCCTGAGTGTTAAGCTGGGGAACGCACAACAACAACACCAACAACAATTAGAGTTTACAACGGCAAAGACAATCAGAAGGATCTTCTCTCTCTCTCTCTCTCTCTCTCTCTCTCTCTCTCTCTCTCTCTCTCTCTCTCTCTCTCTCTCTCTCTCCTCTCTCCTCTCTCTCTCTCCTCTCTCTCTCTCTCTCTCTCCTCTCTCTCTCTCTCTCCCCTCTCTCTCTCTCTCTCTCTCTCTCTCTCTCTAAATTTTCACCATTCAGTGTTAGCATCTTCAAAATATTGAAAGAAACAACAACAACAACAACAACCTTCCATGTTGTTTCTAAACATGTCCAATATCTTCAAGCTGTCTTCTCCCTTCTTGTTTAAAGGTTACAACCTGGTTCAAAAATGTCACACACACACACACACATACACACACACACACACACACACACACACACACACACACACACACACACACACACACACACACACACACAACACACCACACACACACACAACACACACACACACACAGCATCAGAGCATTATTGACATCTGTCAGCCTGTAAAAAAAAAATGTGGGTACATTTTCTTGTTAAAGATGTGACGTGTTTTCTGATTTAACGGATTTTTTTTCTCCAGAAGTTACATGTATAGAAATAATTGTGCCAGGAATTTCGCAATACACACGGCAACAGGTCAACCCAGGGTGGCTGAAATTGATGATATGTGGAGCTCCCGTTTTTGTTTTTTTGTTTTTGTTTTTTGTTTTTTTTGGTGTTTTTTTTTTGTTGGGCTTTGCCGTGAAGGTTATTTTCCTGACGAGTATGGATTGGTGTCTTCCCAAGATGATGCAGTTGTCTTAGGTTTTTCTTAATTAAGGAGGTTACATACGGATGTTGATTTTGTTGTTGTTTGTTTTGTTTTGTTTAAATGTCCATTCATGACTTGGTGATATAGAAATACCTGCTGTCACACCAATACACGCCCCACATCTCTCTCTCTCTATACGCGCGTGCGTACCACACACACACACACACACACCACACACACACACACACACACACACACACACCACACACACACACACACACACACACACTCTCTCTCTCTCTCTCTCTCTCCCTCACTCTCTCAAACACACACACACACACACACACACTCGCCCTCTCTCTCTCGCTCGCTCTCTCTCTCTCTCTCACACACACATACACCTCTCCCCCTTTATCTCCCCTCTCTCTCTCACTTTCCACCCCCTTTCTCTCTCCCTTTTTATTTTATATTTTATTTTATACCACTTTATGTCATAGCAGATTTCTCTGCATGAAATTCGGGCTGCTCTCCCGGGGGAGAGTGCGTTGCCACAAGTGCAGCGCCTACCCATTATTTTTTTTTCCCTAAGGGATGGTGTCTAAACACGACACCTGTGTGCATGCTGTTTTAAAAAAAAAAAATTGTCATCCGCTCCTACCGGCACACGATGGCCTGCTCTTCCGAAAGGCGGAACGAGTTTTTAACTGCCGACAGACAGACAATAGGAATAGTGTGACCCCAGCTTTTGCCACTGTCAGTGCCAGAAGATGACAGGACATTTTGTAGACCACAGAATGCAAGTCACTACCAGAGCATACAATGTGCACTGGATCATATCCTCACGGGTGTGTTCTTGCCACAGAAAACAGAACCTGTCCGAATCTTGCTGATAACTGACATGTCTAGCCCTCTTGGTTTGGGTTTTCTGTTTGTTTCTCTCTATTTTCTTCATTGGGATTTTGTTTTCTTTCTTTGTAGGTTTTTCTTTTTGCCTGTGATAGTTCAAGTTTGCCTTTGTAAGGACTTGATGTAACAGTGTCCAGCAGTATTTACCCAACACACGACACTTGTGTTTACTCCCCTCTCCCCACTAGAGATAGCCCCAATCTGATGCTTTGCTCTTTTGTCCCAGGATCTTTTTGCAGTGTTTCTGATGTTAAATTGTCGTCCATTTGAGTGTTTTGATCTGAGTTTGTTCTTGAAGAAAATCAAAGAACCTGTTGACTCTGTCAGCATTGAAGCCCCGTGCTTGTGCAATTGATGTTAACTCCGGCTGCCTCACTGAAATTTGAGGGTGTCACTGCAAGAAGATCTTCAGCCATCTTTTTCCTGCTGCCTTTTTTTTTTCGCTATTAAAGACATGTGAAATGCTGTTCCTGGTTGCTATCTCATATGCTGGGCCATAACATCTTTCCCGGTCAGGTCAAAAACATGCTCTCTCATTTTAAAATATGGACATCCAGTTCTTTTTCTAGTGCTGGGGGAAGAACTGAAGGTCTTCCCAGGTGCTGAACATCACCCGTGGCATACTCGTGCTTCCCATCAAGAATTATCATCTTTCAGTGTGGTGGGAGGAATGCCGCCATCTCTTGCAGCTGCTCCAAGTTCAAGCCTCTTGTCTTTGACAGCTGCCATAGCTGACGCCAGTGCTTCCCTTGTCCATGCAGCTTTGCAATATATGCTCCATTTGTAGCGCTGTTCATTACTACGATTTGTAGACCTACCACTTCTGGCACCCACACACCCATGCACACCCACACACACACAACAGACAGACAGACAGACAGACAGACAGACAGACAGACAGACAGACAACACACACACACACACACACACACACACACACACACACACACACACACACACACACACACACACACACACACGCGCGCGCGCGCGCGCGCGCGCGCGGGCGGTTGTTTGTTGTTGCTTTTTATTTGTTTTATTTTGAATTATTGCTGTTGTGTGTGTGTGTGTGTGTGAGAGAGAGAGAGAGAGAGAGGAGAGAGAGAGAGAGAGAGAGAGAGAGAGAGAGAGAGAGAGAGAGAGAAGAGAGAGAGAGAGAGAGAGAGAGAGGAGAGAGAGAGAGTATACGTTTCTCTATGAGGATCAAGATTCCAGAATGAATTGATATCAATAGACTCTTACTGAGAACACATCATCACTAAACTATGCAAAGACTATAATAAATTCACATATACATATCATAAAACGATTCTAAAAGTACAAAAACATAAATCTATAAGAATAAAAGAAGAATGTGGAAAATTAAAATAAAAAAAGAGGGAGTCAAAACCCGAACACAAGAGTCCCAATACCGAATACTGTTCGGAATTTGAACCATTTGGGTGTTCGGTAATTGAAACTTTCCTAGCTTTCTTTAAATATCATCCTGTTCAGACAATCTGCAGGTGATTGCTTGTAAAATTACTTTATTGACTTGAAGATTCATATCATTTATTAAACCAATATTTTCACTAAAAGAACTCAGAATCATTCTAAAACAAGATTTCTGACGTCAAAAACAGCAGTGAGAGGCCTAATCATAAAATAACTTGGCGTTTTCGTGGGCGGCTTTTCTCGGCCATTATTTTTTTTTGTAGAGTGACGGTACTTCACCATCTCGCACGATCCAAATTGAGCAGTTAAATCCTGTTTTTGGAAATCGGCTGTTCGGTATTAGTCACCTGTTCGGTATTTGGGGACTTTCGCCAATTACACATGTATTAATGGTAATATACAATATGATACACACAACAGAGTGCAGGGTTTGTCGCACACACGCACACCAAAAAAAACACAATACAAAACAAACTGCACACGTTCGTGTATGCGTTTGTGGTGTGTGTGTGTGTGTGTGTGGTGCGTGCGGGCGTGGTGAGTGGTGTGGGGGTGCGTGGTGTGTGTGTGTGTTGTGTGTGTGTGCGCGCGTGGTGTGCTGGTGGTGTGTGTTGTGTGTGTGTGTGTGTGGTATGTGGCCGGCATGCATGGATTTTAATCTGAAGACTTTTTTTTGTTATTGTCTTTTCGATCTTAATTCTTTCACCCACTCGAATCACATCACCTGGCAAAGCAATTATGCTGCGCGCCCGTGCGCGTGCGTGCGCGTGTGTGCGGGTGTGTAGGGGGACGAGTTGTGTGTGTGTTGTGTGTGTGTGTGTGTGTGTGTGTGCGTGAGATGGTGTGTGTGTGTGTTTTTGTCTCTGTGTGTGCCTGTATGTCTGTTGTTGCATACTCAGCGTTCGCTATTGTATTAAATGGTTAAGTTATTTGTGATTTGTTGCATGTTCGTAGCTTTGTTATGTTACGCATGTTAAATAATCAGGGCTTTTTATTTTTTTTAGCAAGATATAGTGCTATACAAATTTCATATATTATCAGAGTATGGTATCACTTGTAATTTTAACAGATATTTGTTCGTGCATGTTTATTTCTGAGAGCATTTAGACATGGTTTGTTAATGGGCTAGAGAGTTTGCGTATATTTATATTGGATATTATTTAAATGTTAAGAAAGGGAGAGAGCGAGATAGAACGGAGTGGAGTGGAGTGGAGTGGAGTGGAGGGCGAGAGGAGAGAGAGAGAGAGAGAGAGAGAGAGAGAGAGAGAGAGAGAGAGAGAGAGAGAGGAGAGAGAGAGGAGAGAGAGAGAGAGAGAACAGCAGACAGACGAGGAGAGACGAGACGAGGACGAGAGAGAGAGAAGAGACAGAGACAGAGACGACAGACAGAGACGAGACAGAGACAGACAGACAGGTAGACAGTCAAGGGAGAGAGAGAGAGAGAGAGAGAGAGAGAGAGAGAGAGAGAGAGAGAGAGAGAAGAGAAAGAGAGAGAGGGAGAAGAGAGAATGTGTGTATGCATAATACTGAGTCTTTATAACTTTACACAGTAAACACTTGTAAACTGAATCATTTATGAATGGAACTCTGAACAAAGACATTGCTCAAGTTTTTTTTTATTTTTGGTCATATTTCATGTAATTAATTCAAACACTTTAGTATCTCAAAGAGCAATTCAAGCAGGTTACAAGCCATACATAAAGTGTAAACATAAAAAGCATAATATCACGGATATATTCAATCAGTATCCGAACATCAGCACCTAAAAAATCTCTAACTATACCTCGGCCAGTTATAAACTCAGCCAAGTAAAATCACAAACACTCATGTTTTGGTGCTTCCTTGTATCACTTTTCATCCAGTTTTGACAATGTTTATTCAAAGTAGTTCTGAAATTTCCTTTTTATTTCGTTTTGATTTCAGCTGCGAGCCGGCTACCCAACCCTAACTCCAGCCTTTTTTGCTGAGGGGGAGGTAGGCTTTGCCCAATGCTCTGACCAGCAGTGACACAATGACTGACCCACTGACTTCGTTTCTTTTGAATTATCGCACTATTTAATCAGACAGAAATGAATCTGTTCATTCTTAAGCTTTTAAAACATGGAAGTGACAAAACACTTCTTGATTCCAGTAATGTCTTGACGACCAAAAAGCACAGACACCCTGAAAGAAAAAAGAGGGAGTTGTGCAAAGTCGATATTTTTCTCAGGGAAAAAAGTCAGCCAGAAAGTCAAGTGCCTGTGGTGTGTGCTCACCACTTATGTCTAAACATTCTAATCTTTACATTTTATCCATTCTATACAGAGCTGTTATGGCCAGTAAAAATGGAAGCAAAACTAGCGACACACAACTTTTTGTTGGTCCTCTAAAAGAACATGCATATCTTCGTCACATTAGTCCACAACCACCATTTTTTCACCTTCCTACATTCTAGTTGGGATTCTAGAACAAGCTTAACTGGGTTAGAAGCAAAATAAATCAGTTTTTAACGAAGTGTACTAACAAAGCAGGAAATTATTGATAAAACTTGAAACCTCAAAGCAAAACGTCTAACATGCTACTGACAATGGGGTTTCACTTCCACGTTTTCATGGAGTAAAATTATTTGAAAAACAGCTTCGATGTTCAATACAGTTTAAAAGAATGACACTAAAACTCGGCGTCAACAGAAAAAAAATATTCAGTAGTAAAACTTGTGCAACTCTGTTGACCCTGGAATGATATAATATAGGGGGAAGGGGCAGCAAACAAAGCGGAGCGCATTAACTGAACTTAAGAATAGATACAGATACCATACAAAACTTAGAATTCCATACAAAATTTACAAAACTGCATACATACACGGGATTGGATATAAAAAAGCAGACCAGTGCTTAATCCATTATCCTCGATATAACAAAAAACCAAATTAAAATACAATTCTTGTGCTAAAACGCCGTTTAATCTTGCTAACCGTTTAAAGAATACAGACACAGACACAGACACACAGGCACAGACACACAGCACAGCACACAGGCACAGACACAGCACACAGGCACAGACACAGACACAGGCACAGACACACAGCAGACAGAACAGCACAGCACAGACACAGACACACAACAGGACAACAGGACAGCACAGACAGACCAGACAGCACAGACAGCACACAGACACAGACAGACACAGACACAGACACAGCACAGACAGACAGACACAGACAGACACAGACAGCACAGACAGCACAGACACACACACAGACAGAGACACAGACAGGCACAGACACAGGCACAGACACAGCACACAGACACAAGGCACAGACACAGACAGACACACAGACAGACACAGACACACTCACACACTCACACACACAGGCACAGACACAAACACAGACAACAGACAGACACACACAGACACACACACACACACAACACACCAAATAATTTCGACTTGACTTGAAATAGAGGCAACTGTTTCGTACAACTGCTTGTAAACAGTTTACCATCACCCATTGATTAAACAAATCACACATGCTAAACCATTTTCTAGTTTTACACAGCCTAAGTATCGTTGAGACTAGAAAAGTAAAAGCAAGAAGACAGGCTGATTTAAAAAAAACACACACAAAAGAGCCCATAAAAAACTACCGCAGTGTATTTTTGCAAGAATACATTTCCACATTTCCTATATTGGAAGTTTTCTAAAGACATTTAGGTGGAGCTTCATGCTTTCAGAAAGTCAGGCATATATAACAGATAGCACAATACAAAGGTTGGACCAATGCCAGAAAGCAGACCAGAAATTACGCGAAATGAAGCACTGATCAAAGTAAAGTCTTTCACTCCAGTCTTGCTAATAATAATTTTTTAAAAAAAGCTTGCATGGGGTCTCCAATCCCCCTTTGTCTCAGTTATTTAGTCTTTCGTTTTTTTGTTTTTTTTAAATCGATTTATCTTTCCGTTATTTTTAGGTTTTTGTTTTGTTTAATTACAATATGAGATCTCCAACCTGTTGCTCCTTTTTTCATTTTGAGGGGAAGAAACATTAAAAAAAAAAGAGGACTGTGGTAGAGATTAAGTTTATTGGAGTTGAAAATGGGAATCAAAAACTGCTGGGAGAGATGCAGATGGAGTAGTCTACTGATGGGCTAGGAGTGCTACATGTATGACCTGGGTAGTGGACATGTCCCTGACCTATGGCAAAGCAAAAGGCAAGAAGGAAATAAGGTAACAGTACACAATACAAGTTGCCGGCTATCTTACACATATTAGAAAATGAAAAATGATATTTTTCTTGCACATCATCCAGTGAAAATAAAAGGATAAACGGCCCAATGCCTTTTCTAATTCACAAAAAGGTCAAGGTGTTCCATAGACTATGTGGTCGTTGGGAGAGAGTTATCAGAAACCTCAGCTTCTCCAGGGGCCAGCATATTGAGGGCGGCACCCATCTCCTCTCCCTCGCTGCTTTACGTAACTTCCCTGTCCCTAAAGAGGGCGGGTACCCATTTACAATGAGTTCTCTGACCACTGAGCTATCCTGCCTGTTCTAATGCAAGTTTGTTAAACATGATGTACATGTAATATTTTTTGAAAAAAATAATGTAACTCTTTTAAATCGACACTTCACTGCTTCACCGCCACCTTTCCAAATTTACAGCGATTTTTAAGTCAATGTTTTTTTTACAACGGCAAATCAAATTTAACAAATTTCTTTAAAAAAAATCCCACTACATGCACGGATTATATTCATGTTATTTCGCTAACGGCTATTTTTTCTTTTTAATACCTTGACCCCACAACACACACACCCCACGCGCGCGAAAACACACAACAAAACGCACACGCACGAAAAACACACGAACATACATTCTACTCTTTACTAACGCCTTTTTTCTGCAGTGCAGTCTCACTGTGCATTGCTCCAATGATTATTCAATAATTCCTTGTAACATCAGTGCCTCCCCACCTAATATTTATTTTAAATCTTTAAAAAAAATTGATTCATCCCCCTCGCCAAAGAGTTGGACACTCTACAACCGGCACCCTCTGCTTGTTTTTAAATAAACTTTTTTCTAAAATGCAATTTTTTCTCATCACTATGTACAAAAACGCTTAACCCTCCCCCCCCCTTCCTCCTAGCATTTTCGCTAAAATTCTAGCATCCCTCCTCCCACTGACCCTGGAAAAAATGTACATACATTGTGTCAACATACTCGCTCTCTCCCCCTCCTCCCCCCCCCCCCCACCGAAATTGCTGGGAGGCTCTTTCAGTCTAAAAAGCTTCCCCTATTTCTGGAAATGCTCTGCAATAAATTTCCTCTTTTCTATCCTTCGCTTTCTTTCTGACTTTCCCCTCGGCTCTATCCTCTTGCTTATTTTCATACCGACCCAGTCTATTCTCGTGCTTTTTTCCCTTCTAGCATATCTTTTCTCGTTTGAAAACTTAATGAACTGCCCTGTAGTGGGAATGTGTCGGCTGAGGCCAGCAAGGCATAGACCTCCTGCAGAGGAGCAGCGTGGAAAAAGACCAGGCACTTTGCACTCTAGCCAATACGAGCGAACGAAGAAAAGTGTCGTCAGCATATACCATATATCTACCTGCCTTTTGTGTCCACATGGGGAGGTCATGGTTAGAGTTGAGGTTAGTGTAAAGGTTAGTGTTAAAGAGTTAATAGCGGGTAAGGGTTGTCTGTCAGATGGTCGGTCTGAATGTTAGAAAAATGGACACAATAGGCACATAGACAAATAGTAAGTAGCTATAGACACAATGGTACGTAGCTCACAGTATTATTGTGGAGCTTTAAATGTAATCTCTAGCTCCCAGCAAGAGATGATTTTACTGTCCACTCTTGTTTATTCCTTGGCTAGAGTTCCGAGGTTTACCAATAGTGAGATTCTGTGTAAGCCACCGATCAAATTAATTTCAAACCCGCGACATTTTTTAAAAGTTGCATCCCATAAAAAAAAACACCCGAGCCCAAAATAAACCATGTAAGAAAAATTCTATCAGCCAGATCTTTTTTCTGTCCCCACTGCTGTAAATATGCACCCATACCCTCGTAAATACTCCCCTTTCCTTTCCTTTCCTTGCCTCTCCTTCCAACCTAATATCTCCTCCACACAACTACCCATTTTATACACACACAGACAGACAGAGACAGGACAGACAGAGACAGACACACACACACACCACACACACACACACAATGCGCGCGCGCTCGCGCCACCTGTGTGCATGTTGGGAGAGGGGTTTATCAGCTCCTACCGGCCCTCTATGACCTACTTTTAAGAACAGCAGAACGGGATTTTAATGTGTGCGTAAGATGTTCTGCGTGCGTTCGACACAGAATCAGTTTATAGTTCATCTGATGGACTGACATTTAAGATTTTTTTCCCGCCGAAATAGGAACAAAGAGCTAGGCTGGGAATCGAACCCAGAACCTCATGGTTTACTTGTTGGCAAGCAAAACGTCTCAACCATCCCGCACCCTTCTTAGCACTTTTTGATACACATTTCTACCCCAGCCAAAATGAATGACTATATCATGGCCTGTTTGCATTAAAAAAAATTTTTCGAGGTCTGACACTTTTGCTGCCCAAGGGCTACTTAGGTTATGGAACACATGGACCTATTGTCCAATAATGGCGAACAATTTTTTTCATATCCAAAAAAATCAGAGCATTAATAGTGATTAACAAGGGGAAGATAATCTTAAAACACTAATATTTCATTCGATTTCTAGGGGAAAATTCAATGACCAGTCCCACAGGATATAATAGTAGAAACAGTTCTCTTATACTATTTAATAAGATTCATTAAAAAGAAAATTAAAAGATATATCAGCTGGTGATTTCTAGTCGTTGTGTTCCTGGGTGGGAGCTCTGAAGTTCTCCAATGGTGAAGTTTGGTAAATGCGACATTTTGCTGACCATGAAGGTAGCCACAGTCCGACTTCGGGATGATGTCTAAACATGACATCTTTGTCCATGCATTTTTTTTTTCAAATTTCAGTCCCACTTGAACACAATGGCTTATGCTAAACAGTTTGTTTAACGTGCATGCAAGATGTTCTGCGTTTACGCAGGAGGGGGGTGGGGGTGGGAGGAAATGGGGGGGGGGGGGCTTTGGTTTACAGCCTGACAAAGGACTTTTCGGGGAGTGGAGTCGGCACTGATGTTGACTCTAAGGGAAACATCTCTTGAACGGACATCTGGGTGTTGGCAGCCCAAACCTGGGGCTGGGGGTGTTGTCCTCCTCCTCCTTGTTGACCCTTACCTGCAGTCTGGAACTGCTTCCAGACCCCTGGGATGCTTGGTACTTTGGTCTGGCACCAGAACTCCTGAAAACAGCATCAAAAAGCAGCTTGAGCAATCCGGACGGTTTGCATGTTCAGTATCTCTTTAAAATAAATCAATTTTCTCCTGGATAAAAGTTCCAGCAGAGCGGGGATCGAATCCAGACTTTTCACTTTCTAGGTAGATAGGTAACCACTTAACTACCTGTCCACCAATAGCAAAACAAAATATAACTCATGCATAATGCTGTCTCTAGACATCCCCGAAGTCGAGATGCAGCTAAATGGATTGCATAGGGTTTGTCTTTATAAAATCTCACCATTGGTTTACCTCGGAGCTCTATCCAAGGAACGAAAAAAATAATACTTACGCTTGTGAGTTCTTGATATGTAGCCACGATGATTGGATACTTTCTGCAGCTCCGACGATGGTCTGGATACATTCTGCTGCCACGATGAAAGACACACGCCCAGAACTGTGATTCGATCCCCATGACAACTGTCGACACCTATGCCAGACTTCTGAGGATTCAGAGCAAGAATGGAGTGACCCAGAAGGTCTGGGAAGTGCTTTAAGAAAATGTTTGGGGGCGTGAGGTGTCCCTTCCCCTCGTGAGCACGGTATGCGAGGGTAGGCAGGCTGTGCCGTTTTAGGACACCTAAATTTTTGTTCCACGCCACTCTAGGTGGGCTCCCTTTGTGACCACTGCGGAAAAGGTTGAACGGATACTGACGGCAGTACTCAACCCTGTGGTCAGTGAGCCTTGCAAAGAACTTCCGGGTCAAAGTTTGATTCGAGCTCAGAAACTAGGAAGGACTGGTGACTTTTGTGGACATTGAGCACACACACACGTTGACAGATCATACTCTGTATAGACACGCAAGGAAAGTGTGCAAGACAGGGGTTGCATGTTCGGATCCTCTGCAACCCTACCTCTTTCCACTGTCGGTTCCATGTCGACAAGCGGATGTCCACAAGGACCACAGCCCCTCCTGCTCTCATCGCCTTTGCAGAGATAGGCGGTCATATAAACGCCACTCTGATACTAAAGCCCCCAAACTCCTACCAACTTTGCTGCTCAACCCAGCGGAAGATGAAGAAGATGAAGACGGATGACAGATTCCTGGGCAACGGAACCAGACTGTGCACTAGTCTGCCCTTCAGGGATTTGATGTAGCACTTTCTCCTTTCCCCTATTCTAAACCCATCTTTCCCATAGATCTGACATCTGTCTACTTTAGTCATGGGGATCTTGGACAAGTTCAGGGTCATGTGCTCCAACATCGTGGCGATGGCGTCTCCATGATCTCTGGTGAGAAGGATCACTATCACCGGCGAAGATCTGGTGACAAAACCTTGAACACAGCTATCAGAATAGTCTATACTAACCCTTTTACACACACACACAAACAAGACTTCGACAGGGGATGGGAGTGGCCTTTTTGTTAAAATGTTTCTCCCTTAATCTACTGTTGACCATAAACCAAAGTCCCATTTCTGAACTCATCTATCCAATGGTTCTCAAGAACAGTCATGTAAAAATCTCACCGTTAGCCAACCTGGGAGCTTTACCTGAGAAATGGGGGAAAAAAAAGAAAATACTGTAAAATACAGAACTCTGAAATGTATACAACTTCCTTTTCTACCATAGGTTACGTAACAGCAATCAAACGGTATCAATGTTTTTGCCGTCCCATTTAACATCTTTTCTTTGAAAAATATTAGAGAGAGAGAGAGAGAGAGAGAGAGAGAGAGAGAGAGAGAGAGAGAGAGAGAGAGAGAGAGAGAGAGAGAGAGAGAGAGAGAGAGAGAGAGAGCGCATTTTCGAGGGCTTCAGATATACAATCATTCTTTTCATCCGGCCCTTGCCCTGATTAGGAACTATAACAACCCCCCCCCCAAAAAAAAAAAAAAAAAAAAAAGCAAAACAAAAACAACCAACCCAAAACCAAACCAAACCAAACATTCTAAAAAAAACAACAACAACATTAGCAACCCTCTCCAACACAAAAACCATCACCACCAGCAAAATATCACCTTATGGTTTAAAGAAAGCAGATAGGTATATATTCAGAGAGAGAGAGAGAGAGAGAGAGAGAGAGAGAGAGAGAGAGAGAGAGAGAGAGAGAGAGAGTGTATGGGTGTGTGTGTGCGTGCGTGTATGTGTGTGTGCGTGTGCACGTGTGTGTGTGTGTGTGCGCGCGCGCTTGCGTGTGTGTGTGCGCGTGTGAGCGTTTTTAGGGTTTATGACATTTTGTGAACGCATCCAATGTATAAAAGGTACTGGCATTCCATAACCCATACGGTCGTGGGAGAGCATAATATAATATATTATATGCGCGCGCGCTCAGACAGGCAGGCAGGAAGGCAGGCAGGCAGGAGAGAGAGAGAGAGAGAGAGAGAGAGAGAGAGAGAGAGAGAGAGAGAGAGAGAGAGAGAGAGAGAGAGAGAGAGAGAGAGAGACAGACAGACAGACAGACAGACAGACAGACAGACAGACAGACAGACAGACAGACAGAGACAGACAGACAGAGACAGAGAGAAAGACAGAGACAGAGACAGGCAGGCAGGGAAAGAGTATGGGCACGCAGCTACTCTGGTGTCATGTTTAGAGAATTATCATCAGTGAAGTCAGAATACCGCTACACTCACGGTGGGTAAACAACAGTGGCATACACACAAACTTCACCATCGGCAAACCTCGGAGCTATAGCTGAGGAAAAGTTTATGAATGACTTACGTTTAGAAGATGTAATGCTCTTGAATTGATAGAACATTCTCTTACCAGTTCATCTTGCGAGAAGACGGAAGAAGAAGGATAGCGCGAGTTGCCAGGATCTGCACATTCCCTGCCATGGGCATCATCAGGATGGCAGCTTTGTGTCGATGTCTTCTGCTATGGGCATCATCAGGATGGCAGCTTTGTATCTGCTGGATTTGGTCAGCCTGAAACAAAACGCATGATACGTGTCTTCAGTTCTCTGGCACCGATTTCCAGCTTTTATTTTTGTTGTTGTTTAAAGCCCTACTGACCACGAAAGCCATATCAGGGCTGTCCATTCAGTTTCTGTGGCTCCAGTAGTAACATTTACTTCAAGTTCAAACCAACACGACCTTATTCCCTCCAGTATCCCACACTGTCAAGTCAATTCGAAAAATATGAGCGAGAATGCGATGTGCTGCCGTAAAGGGCCTAACAAGTCAGGTCCAGCGTATCCGACTTCGGCATAGGAGAGATTTGTTATCGTTTAAGTTTTTCTCGGGAAAAAAAGGCAGGAGAATGGACCAAGGAGGCAGAAAAAAGGCGACGTGACAGGTAAAACAAAAACGGAACAAGGTAGACAGTAGAGGAATAGAAACGAGGGAGTCCCAGCACAATTTCTCCGAAGGTGGGATGCTATTAAAATCTTATACTGACAGCCCCCCTCCCCCCCCCCCACCCGGCATACCCACGGTACGGGAGAATATACAAATTAAAACCCAACTACTCTGAGGTCATGTTTACATAATCATCCATGAAGTCAGAATACCGCTACAATCATGGTGGGTAAATAACAGTGGCATACACACAAACTTCACCATCGGCAAACCTCGGAGCTATAGCTGAGGAAAAGTTTATGAATGACACATGGCTTAGATGTGATGCACATAAATTGATAGAAAATTCTCTTACCAGTTCATCTTGTGAGAGGACGGAAGAACAAGGATGTCAGCGCGAGTTGCCAGGATCTGCACATTCCCTGCCATGGGCATCGTCAGGATGGCAGCTTTGTGTCGATGTTTTCTGCTATGGGCATCATCAGGATGGCTGCTTTATGTCTGCTGGATTTGGTCAGCCTGAAACAAAACATGATACGCGTCTTCAGTTCTCTGGCACGATTTCCAGCTTTTGTTTAATTTTATGTTGTTTAAAGCCCTACTGACTACGAAAGCCATATCAGGGCTGTCAATTTATTCAGTTTTGTGGCTCTAGTAGTAACATTTACTTCAAGTTCAAAACCAACACGACCTTATTCCTTTAAGTATCCCACATCGTCAAGTCAATTCGAAAAATAAATTAGATGTGAAAATATTTTGATGATTAAATTTATTCCTTTAGGCCCTACAACCAGACTGCTGAGGACGCCAGCTTGGCTTGATTATCATCCCAAAATTATACAACAGTAAAGAATAACCTACAAAGTAGATCCCCCCCCCCAAAAAAAAAAGAAAGAAGTTAAAATTGCCATAATTATGGGCATATTATAAAGCTGTGGAGCCGACATATTGCGCTTATCCCGAAAGTTCTTTGGATGAAACAATAAACTGACATCCCGTGTGCGAGTGCACGCATAACCTCTTGTGCTCACGTTCAAAACTGTTCAACCTTTCGTAATGTCATAGCGGGCAAGAGGGAACAGAATTTATAAACCAGCATACACACGGGGACTGGATGAGTAGCCCACCTTTGCAATCCTTATCCCAGCACTCAAATCTGCAACAAGTGTTAAAAAATCAGCTAGATAGCAATACAAACTTCGAAAATTATTTTGTTTTGAATTTGAGCAGTTTACTCCCTCCCCCCCCCCCCCCCCTCCACCTTCTTTAATAATGAAGGAAAATCGGAAAATCAAAGACGTAAAAAAGAGGAGACTGTCAATGTAAGAAAAAAAAAAAAATTACTTATCCAATATTTGACCAACAGCAAAACTCGATGTGTCGTCAGGCCTAGTGAGGTACCACTCAGTTTACAATCTGACTTTGGATGATCCAAGAATATATCTAGAGCCAGATGTGGTTGTTTTTTTTATTTTTATTTTTTTTTATATAAAAAAAACCTCTCAGCTTATATCTACTGGTCTATTACTCTTAGCTACACTAAAGATATAAACTCTTAATGACCGATAAAAAACTGACACCTACCGCTTCTTCAGTCTTCACCGACCAGTATGTTGAATGTCAAGTCTTCAAATCTTTCTTTTTTCCCCTCCCCAGCAGTGCCAGTGGTCTGCACTGCAGCTAGGGGCTGTGTGAAATGACCCTTGCAAACTGCCCTGCAACCCCAGTCCACACACATGAACACTTTTCACTCGGAAAGCGCGAAAGTGCCTACAGTTCAGTCCCCAAGTTAAAAAAAAAGAAAGAAAAAAAAGAGAGAAAAGAAGCCCCCCCCCCCCCCCCCAAAAAAAAAAAAAAAAAGCGCGGGGGGGAGGGGAAGAAGCTGGCTTTGGCAGTGAATTTGCACGCTGCTTTTGGTGACGTTTCTGATCTTTTACTATCTCTGCTTTTGTCTCTATGTCTCTCTATTTTTCTGTTTGTCTGTCTACGTTTTATCTATCTGCTTTTTCTGTATGTCCTCTGTCTGTTCGTTTATCAGCCCCCACCCCCCCATCTCTCCCCTCTCTCTCTCTCTCTCTCTCTCTCTCTCTCCTCTCTCTCTCTCTCTCACTCTCTCTCTCTCTCTCTTCTCTCTTTCTCTTCATCTTGATGTTATCCCTGAAAAGGGCGGGGACTGGATGTAAAAAAGCTCATGAGTGCTTATCTATTATCCTCGAATAAAAGAATTTGCCTTGCCTTGCCTTGCCTTGCCTTGCCCTTGCTTCCTCCTCTCTTCTTCCTCTCTCTTCCTCTTCTCTCTCTCCTCTCTCTCCTCTCTGCTCTCTCTCTCTCTCTCTCTCTCTCTCTGAGCCCCCCCCCCCTCTCTCTCTCTCTCTCTCTCTCTCCTCTCTCTCTCTCTCTCTCTCTCTCCTCTCTCCCCTCTCTCTCTCCTCTCTCTCTCTCTCTCTCTCTCTTCTCTCTCTCTCTCCTCTCTCTCCTCTCTTCTACCACATGGGTTTCATTTAATAAGGGGTAATCTTCTCCATTTGGAACCAAAACGGGTGACGTAATCCAAAGTTTTCCCTTATCAGGTGATCAAAACCAGAATTCTAAATGGTACAAGGAAGGCTTTTGGCCGGACCAACAACCTGATTGACTCTGATCAGAGTTGTGACCTTAAACAGTAGTGATGTTAAAAGAAGAGTACTGTAATTATTAGAGCATTTTATGATGACCAAGAGGCTTTCCCCCAAACAAGGTTAAGCAGCATCGAGCATGGTTACCAATTGGATGTTGACCGTTTGCGTGCCTTGGCTTCAGTACAGTACCCCTGCCAGTTCACCCAGCTGTAAATGGGTACCTGCCCTCTTTAGGGTCAGGGAAGGTTAAGCAGCGAGGGAGAGGAGATGGGTGCCACCCTCAAAATGCTGGCCCCTAGAGAAGCTGAGGTCTCCCCTATGACCTTTACCTTTATCTTTACCTATAATGACCAAGAACAAACAAAGGAATAAGCCACAGCCAAACCACCCTGGATGAAAAACCTCTCTTCTCAGTTTCAGCTAATTAATGAATTAATCACTAGCAACTTCAAGCTACGGAAAGCCAGCTCGCCTTTTTTTGTTGCTAAGTTTTGTGCTCGTTTTCAGGCCGTCTTTTCACCGGAAAGGTTAAAGCGTCACTCTCCAAAGGTCACACTCGTCATCCCCTGATGGTTCTTCACTATTGAAAAACAGGAGGCTTTCCGTTGCTTAGGTCTTGTCGGTTTTTTTTTGTTGTTGGGGATTTTTTGTTTTCTGAGGCACTTCTCAAGTGTAAGAGAGCAAAATAATTGCTTCCAGTTTCGCAATGCATAAAGCACCAGGTCAACTTATCCCTAAATTATTTACATGCATTGGCCTATAACCTTTTGTGGTGGTTTGTTATCTGGTTTTGTTTGTTTTGTTTGTTTGTTTTTATTAATAAACAGACACTGGTCACATGCTGTATTGAACTCTTTGTGGCATTTGAATATTTTTTGTGTGTAGTCAGGCACACGTGTGCGATCGTGTGGGCACGTACATGCGGCACATGTGTGCATGCTCCTGTGCGTGCGCGCTGCACATACACACACACACTCATAACACACAGATAGATTGGTAGCTGCACACACACACACCACGTATATATATATATATATATAATATATATATATATATATATATATATATAGAGAGAGAGAGAGAGAGAGAGAGAGAAGATGAAGAGAGAGAGAGAGAGAGTAGAAGAGATGAGATGATGATAGATAGATAGATAGATAGATAGATAGATAGATAGATAGATAGATAGATAGATAGATAGATAATATATGTAAATGAATGGTTATCACTAGTGCAACACTAATCTATCTATCTATCTATCTATACCTATCTATCTATCTATCTATCTATCTATCTATCTATCTATCTATCTATCAAATCTATCTATCTATCTATCTATCTATCTATCTATCTTACTTGACACTTCACAATAGTTTATTCCACTCAACTCTTCTGAGCTACAAGAAACCAAAAAGCAATGCACATCAATAAATGAATGACGGGTATAAAGAGGAAGAGCAAAACAAAAATCCACAAAAAAACGATAATAATGAAAATGAATCAGACATGGTTCCACGCACTTAGGTTGATGCACCTACATAGCTGGCAAATAACTTGTGCTCTTTATGGAAGAGTACAGGTATCTGAATGAAGGAATGAATAATCCTTATTTTTCAAAGCTAACAAAGTAAGTATTCTCATATTTTTTTCATCCGGCCCTTACCCTGATAGTAAATAGCAAACCGAAAAATATAACAAACCAAAAAACCAAACCAAACCCAAAAAACAACAGAAACGAAACAAAAGAAAAGCAAAATCACCATCAGCAACAATAAAAGTTCAACCGATGATTTCAGAAAAAGAGATAGGTATACGTTCAACGAACGCACACTCCCCACTGGGTACACTGATAATCATTGAAACAAAAGAGATAGATACGTATTTAACAAACACATAATCCGTAGCTGACCTGAACATCAGTGAAGACAGACACATTGATTATATATCAAAAAGATTATTTATTTTATTCTTTATTTTCTTTTCTTTTATTCTTTTATATCGAGGATAATAGAATAAGCACTCACGTGCTTTTTTACATCCAGTCCCCGTGTGTATGCAGTTGTGTAAATATTGTCATCTGTTCCCAAAACAAAATTGAGAGGAGACCCCAGAGAAGAGAGCAACCCAAACCAAATAAAACTATATATATCAAAACATTTCCACACATCTTTCTTACTTTAAAACAATATTATGAAGCAAAAGGAAAAAACGCTATCAAGAAAAAGATCTTATTTGCATTTTTTTGTATTTTATATCACTTTATGTCTCAGCAGATTTATCTGCGTGAAATTCGGGCTGCACTCCCCGGGAAGAGCGCGTCGCCACAAGTGCAGCGCCTACATATTTTTAATTTTTTTTCCTGCATTCAATGAAGTGATAAAGAGAGAGCAACAACAAAAGTTGCATAAATGATAGGGAAAAAATGAGCCAATAACTGAAAAAGACATCAACATCATGAATCAGGTTATATGAAAAAAGAACAAAACACATAATCAAAACATACTACAATCATTCAATAATCAATTATTACGACACCGTCAACAGTCTACGAGAGATAACTGCTCTCTACTAGAAAATACATAGCCATATGAGTTGCTTCCCACTACCTGACCGAGAAGCCTTATACTCATTATATCCGTCATTCATTTATTGTATGTCCGCTTTTTGTTTAACTATAGCTCAAAACAGTTAATGGGAACAAACATGTGAATTATGTGAATTGTGACAGTTCACACTTTACAATTCACAATGTTTCATTCCTGTTGACTCCTCTGAGCTACAGAGAAACAAAGAGTAGACATATCTGGGAATTAATGATGGCTATCAAGAGGAGAGAGCAAAACATAAGCGCACAAAAAGTCAATAATAATGAACATGAATTAGACGCGACGCCCTCAACATGCTAGCCCTGAGAGAAGCTGAGGTCTCTGACGCCTCGCTCCTCTACGACCACATAGGTCGTGGGACACCTTTATGAATTAGACATGGTTATACACTGTTAGGGTTTGATTGATAGCTTTCAGGTAGTATACAACTATACAGAGATAAAGAGGGCGAACAACAAAAGTTAGGCACGTATATATTTATTTATTCATATTTATTACATTTATTATTTATTCATTTATTCTCTTAGATCGGCAATAATGGAGTAAGCACCCACGTGCTTCTTTAATCCAATCTCCGTGTGTAGGCACTTTTAAAAAAATTTATCATCTGTTCCCACTGGCACACAATGGCCGACTCTTTCGAAAAACGGAACAGGATTTAGTGTGTGCGCAAGATGTTCTGCGTGCGTTCGTTCACGGGGCCTCGGTTTATAGTCTCATCGGAAAGACTTTTGGGGAGAGTGGAGTCGGCACTGATGTTAACTCCAGGGGAAAAATCCCCTCCAACGGGAATCGAACCCGAGTGGGAAAAGAACCCGGGTGGTCAGATTGCGAGCGCAATGTTCTGACCACTAGGCTATCCTGTCCCCCATAGGAGAGGAGAGCCAATAATAAAACATGAGAGAGAGACAAAATAAATAAAAACACATATACACAGACCAGACAGACAGACAGACAGACAGACAGACAGACAGACAGACAGACAGACAGACAGAGAGACGAGAGAGAAGAGAGAGAGAGAGGAAGAGAGAGAGAGAGAGAGAGAGAGAGAGAAAAGAGAGAGAGAGAGAGAGAGAGAGAGAGAGAGAGAGGAGAGAGAGAGAGAGAGAGAGAGAGAGAGAGAAGAGAGAGAGAGAGAGGAGATTTGATTTATTCTTTATATCGAGGATAATGGAATAAGCACTCTTGTGCTTTTTTACATTAGTCCCCGTGTGTATGCAGTTTTGTAAATGTCATCTGTTCCCACCGGCACACGATGGCCTACTCTTACGAAAAGCGGAACAGGATTTAACGTGTGCGCAAGATGTTCTGCGTGCGTTCGCACACGGGGCCTCGGTTTAAAGTCTCATCCGAAGGACTAAAAGGAGAGAGAGAGAGAGAGAGAGAGAAGAGAGAGAGAGAGAGAGAGAGAGAGAGAGAGAGAGAGAGAGAGAGAGAGAGAGAGAGAGAGAGAGAGAGAGAGAGAGAGAGAGAGAGAGACAGACAGACAGACAGACAGACAGACAGACAGACAGACAGACAGACAGACAGACAGACAGACAGACAGAGACAGACAGACAGACAGACAGACAGACAGACAGACAGACAGACAGACAGACAGTTTGTGAATCTTGTCATCTGTGTGTGTGTGTGTGTGTGTGTGTGTGTGTGTGTGTGTGTGTGTGTGTGTGTGTGTGTGTGTGTGTGTGTGTGTGTGTGTGTGTGTGTGTGAACAGTTATGGGTTATGAATATATTATATGAAAAAAAAAACATTTTAGGGAACATTTTCACAACTCACCATGGTTTAGTCCCATTATAGAGAAACAAAAAGCATGCACATCAATAAATGAATACTAACAGCTGTATAAAGAGGAAGAGCAAAACACAAGTACACAAGAGACAATGATAATGAAAATGAATTAGACATGGTTATACACTGTTATGGTTGATGCGCCCTCTATAGATGGCATAATTATTACTAAAGACATGTACTTTCCGGTAGTGGATCGGTGGTCTAGGTGGTAACGCACCTTGCCTAGAAAGCAAAAAGTCTGGGTCGGAGTGTGCGGTGGTTCGTACCCCGTTGGGCCCAAAACTTTTCCCCATCTATTAGACCCTGAGCAGTGGTCTGGGCGCTAGTCTTTCGGATGAGACGATAAACTGAGGTCCCGTGTGTTACACATCACTATTTAGCGCACGTAAAAGAACTCTCCATTGGTGGAAGACCCCTTTGCAACCTCAGATTTGCAGATGACATTGACCTCATGGGCAGCAGCAAACAAGAACTGCAAATCCTCACAGACAGTCTAACAGATCGAGCGAGCGCATACGGCATGGAGGTCAGTACAGAGAAATCGAAGATCATGGTCAACAGCGCGAGTAATGACAGCACGGAAATAAAGATGAATGGAGAAATATTGGAAGAGGTGAGCCAATTCAAATACTTAGGCTCCATCCTAACAAAAGATGGCACATCAAACAATGAGGTGAAAGCTCGCATTGCAACAGCAACATCTGCTCTAGTCAGACTCCAGAGGATCATCAGAAGCAACAACATCAGCTTCTGCACCAAATACCACCTCTACAAATCCCTCGTGATATCTATCCTCCTATATGGCTGTGAATCATGGACTCTGACAGCAGAGTTAGAGAGAAGAATCCAAGCATTCGAGAACAAGTGCCACAGAAGACTCCTCAAAGTATCATACAAAGAACACAAGACCAATAACTATGTGAAAGAAGAAATCAAAAAGCGTGTGGGCCCCCAAGAGCCTTTGCTCTCCACCATAAAGAGGAGAAAGCTGATGTGGTTTGGTCACACCACAAGACACAACACCCTAGCAAAAACCATCTTGCAAGGAACAGTCGAGGGCAAGAGAAGAAGAGGCCGGCAAAAGAAATCATGGGTTGACAACATCAAAGACTGGACTGCCCAACCCCTGCAACACCTCCTACTAGCCACACAGGATCGTGAAGCATGGAAAAAGATCTCCGTTGCGTCTTCTCTCATGTCCCCCCTACGTCCTTTGGGACATGGGACTGAGTGAGTGAGTGAAAAGAACTCTCGGCAGCAAGGGGGTTGTCCCTGGCAAAATTCTGTAGAAAAAGCCACTCTGGTTGGGAAACAAATACAATTGCAGACAGGAAAAAGAAAAAAAATTGGGTAGGCGCTGCACTTATGGCGACGCGCTCTCCCCGGGGAGAGCAGCCTGAATTTCACGCAGAGAAATCTGCTGTGACATAAAGTGGTACAAATTACAAATAGTGTACCAGTATCTGGTGGTAAAAGAGAGAGAGCAACAACAAAAAGTTGCATAAATGATAGAAAAATGGGCCAATAACTGGATAAGGCATCAACATCATGAATCAGGCTATATGAAGAAGGGGCAAGGAACAGAGTCATAACATTATAAATAATACAATCATTCAAAGAGAGGGGGGAAACATTATCACATCATAAACAATCTACGAAGAATAACTGCTCTCTACTAGAAAGTTAGTCATATAGAGTTGTTTCCCTTATACCTGACCGAGAAGCTAGTTTATGATTCACAGTGTTTGGTTCCTGGTGACTCCTCTGAGCTACAGAGAAACAAAGAGTGGACATGTATGTATGTATGTATGTATGTATGTATGTATGTATGTATGTATGTATGTATGTATGTATGCATGTATGCATGTATGCATGTATGTATGTATGTATGTATGTATGTATGTATGTATGTATGTATGTATGTATGTATGTATGTATGTATGTATGTATGTATGTGGCAGATCATGGAGCGTCTTGGCTGTCCCCCAAAGTTTCTCAACATGGTGATCCAGCTACATGAAGACCAGCGTGGCCAGGTCAGAAACAGCAACGACCTCTCAGAGCCTTTCCCAATCACAAACGGGGTGAAGCAGGGCTGCGTTCTTGCACCAACCCTCTTCACTATCTTCTTCAGCATGATGCTTCAGCGGGCCACAGAAGATCTTGATGACGAAGACGGAGTTTTCATACGCTACCGCACAGATGGCAGCCTATTCAACCTGCGGCGTCTTCAGGCCCACACCAAAACCCTGGAGCAACAAATTCGAGAGCTACTTTTTGCTGATGATGCTGCCCTTGTAGCCCACACAGAAACCGCCCTGCAGCATGTAACATCCTGTTTTGCAGAGGCAGCCCAGCTCTTCAGTCTCGAAGTCAGCCTGAAGAAGACAGAGGTTCTCTACCAGCCCGCACCTCAGGTAGCCTACCACCCACCTCACATTACAATTGGTGAGACAGAACTGAAGACAGTCCAGCAGTTTACCTACCTGGGATGCACAATCTCCTCTGACGCAAAGATTGATAAAGATGTAGACAACAGACTGGCAAAGGCAAACAGTGCTTTTGGCAGACTCTACCACCGTGTCTGGAAAAACAAACACCTGAAGAAAGACACCAAGATCAGTGTCTACAGAGCCGTGGTACTGACCACCCTCCTGTACGGCTCTGAGTCATGGGTCACATACAGACACCACCTGCGAATTCTGGAACGCTTCCACCAACGCTGTCTCCGCTCCATCCTCGACATCCACTGGAGCGACTTCACCACGA
>CM060338.1:1203495-1206522 GCA_030674155.1 Stramonita haemastoma
GGGGTGTACATGATCATCGTTATTTATTATCATCATCATCATCATCGTCATCGTCGTTGTTATTAAGAATTGTTAAGATCATCGTTCATTTTCTGTGTCAGTGTTGTGGACTTTGTCAAAATTTTCGTCGTCGTTGTCGCCAAGCAAGCCAGCAAGCAAGCCACCCATCCACTTACTCACCCCCCACCCATCCACTTACTTTGTCAAAGTTTTCGTCGTCGTAGTCATCGTTGTTGTCATTGTCGTTGTCGCCAAGTAAGTAAGCAACTAGCCTAGCCAACCTTCCATCGACTGACCCACTGGCCCATCCGCCCTGTCACCATCCGACCATCCAGCAAGCAGAAACGAGCCATCCACCTACACATCCACCCTCCCACCCACCCACACACTTACCGACCCCCACTCATCTACTTGCCCTCCCATCCTCCCACCCACCTACCTACCTACCCACTTACCCGCCCACCCACTTACCCACCATCCTACCCACTTACCTTCCCACCCAACCACCCACCCACCCTCCTAAATACCCGTTTACCCTCCCACCTACCCACCTACTTACCCACCCACCCACTCACCCACCTTCCCACCACACCACTCACCCTCTTACCATCCCACCCACCCACTCACCCCCCCCCCCCCAAACACCAACAACCCCCCCAACACACCACACACACACACACACACCCAACACCTACACCCAACAAAACTCACATCTTCCCAAGTTTCGTTCCCGCGACACCTGGTCGATGGTATCGAAGGTGATGTCAGCACTGACATTGCTGAGGTCAGTGAAGGCGTGGTCTCTAGCTCGCCGGCACATCTCCAGCAAGGGCGCTGCCGCCGCCTCTGACGCCATCCCCGGTGACGCCAGCACCTCCCGGCAGTTCACTGTGACGTCAGGGAGGTGGTTGTGCCGCGTGACGTTGACGACGTCATCGATGACGTCACACCAGCGTTTGAGGACCGTGCCGTCCCCGCTGTAGTTGCCGCTGGCCGTGTTCTTGATGACGTTTTTGTCTACCTGGAAAAGAGGAGGAGGAGGAGGAGGAGGAGAGGAGGAGGAGAGAGGAGGAGGAGGGAGGAGGAGGAGGAGGAGTGGAGAGAGGAGAGGAGGGGAGATGAGAGAGGGGGATAAGACAGGACAGGAGATACAGACGTACATGCAGACAGGCAGGCAGGCAGGCAGGCAAGCGCGCGCGCGCGCCACACACACACACACACACACACACACACACACACACACACACACAACACACACACACACACACACACACACACACACCACACACACACACACACACACACACACACACACTCATTGTCTCTCTCACACACACACACATACACACACAAACACACACACACACACTCTCTCTCTATATATCTCTCTCTATCTCTATCTCTCTATCTCTATCTCTATTTCTCTATCTCTCTATCTCTCTACTCTCTATCTCTCTCTCTATCTCTCTATCTATCTATCTATCTATCTATCTATCTATCTATCTATCTATCTATCTATCTATCTATCATCTATCTATCTATCTATCTATCTATCTATCTCTCTCTCATCTCTCTATCTATCTCTATCTCTCTATCTATCTCTCTACTATCTCTCTATCTCTCTCACACACATACCCCCCCCCCCCACACACACACACACACACACACACACACACACACACACACACACACACACACACACACACACACACACACCACACACACACCCCAACCCACACCCACCACACCACACCACACCCACCCACCCACTAACCTCCCCAAACTGCCCCCACCCACCCACATACCCACCAAACCAAACAAAAAAACGACCACCCCCCCTCCCCAACCTCCCCCCTTCCTCCCCCCACCCCCTCCCCCCAAACAAAACAATACCTCGACAACGAGGGTGGTGAGCGGCTTGGTGATGGCTTTGAGCATGTCCGGGACTTGCCGTGACTCTGCAGATCCATGGCGGCCACCATGCGGCCTGTGATCCACTCCAGGTAGTGCACTGTACTCTCCAGGGGCAGCAGCACCAGCACACTCAGCCAGTTGAACATGTCGTGCACCTGTTTGTTGGTAGTAGTTAGTAGCGAAGGTAAAATAAGGGATGGATGGATGGAATGAGATTTTTTTGTTTTTTTTTGTTTTTGTTTTTTTTTTGGGTTGATTCTAGAATAAGTTCTCTTGTGTTTTTGTTGGTGTTGTTCTTTTTAAGCATTTCTCTTTCTTTCTTTTTCTTTCTTTCTTTCTTTCTTTTTCTTTTTTCTTTCTTTTCTTTCTTTCTTTCTTTTTTCTTTTCTTCATTTATTTATTTATTTATAAATTTATTTATTTATAAATTTATTCATTTCTTTATCTATTACCACTTTATGTCACAGCAGATTTCTCTGCATGAAATTCGGGCTGCTCTCTCCGGGGTGGAGAACGCGTCGCCACAAGTACAGCACCACCCATTCTTTTCTTTTCTTTTTCCTGTCTGCAAGTGTATGTGTTTCTGTATCAGAGTGGCTTTTTTCTACAGAATGTTGCCACGGACAATCTCTTTTTCCATTTTTTTTTAAAAACTTTCCCTAAATAGTTTTTTACACACCGGGGGCCCCCCCGGGTTTTTCGTCTCGCTCACCCAAAAAACCAACCGACCACCACTCATGGGCTCAAAAGATGGAGGGAAAAAAATTTTTGGGGGCCCAAAAAGGGGTTCGAACCCCAAAAACCCCACCCCCGAAACCCGGACTGTTTTTTTTTTTTTTTTTTAAAATTATTAAAAAAATTATATTTTTAAAATTTTTTTAAAATAATGGAATAACCTCATTTTTTTTTTTTTTTTAAAAACCAGTCCCCCTTTCCTAGAAAAGGCGATTACCTCTAAACCACCGATCCACCAGTTAGCAGGCCTAGCAACTTACCTTTCTTCCCGGGGGAAGGGTCCCTGAACTCGTTTCCCTTTTCCAGGCCCGGCCAGAGAGCCACCCGGGTTGGGGACTGAGGGCCCTTTGGGGGCCCCCCCCATGATGGGGGGTAGCA
>CM060338.1:1206622-1209122 GCA_030674155.1 Stramonita haemastoma
AACACACACACACACACACACACACACACACAACACACACAACACAGACACACAGACACACACACACACACACACACACACACACACACACACACCACACAACACACACACACACACACACACACAGCAGTCTTACCTCTCCAGGGTACGGATGGTTTCTCGGCTTCATTGGCTTTTTCAGAGCCATGACCCTGCAGGACAGAGATTGTGGTTGGATTTTGGGGCACGGGATAGCCGAGTGGTCAGAACATTGCGCTCGCAATTTGACGACCTAGGTTCGATTCCCGTTCGAGGGGATTTTCCCCCTGGAGTTAACATCAGTGCTGACTCCACTCTCCCCAAAAGTCTTTCGGATGAGACTGTAAACAGAGGCCCTGTGTGCGAACGCACGCAGAACATCTTGCGCACACGTTAAATTTTGTTCCGTTTTTCGTAAGAGTAGGCTCTTGTGTGCCGGTGAGAAACAGATGACAATATTTACAAAACTGCATACACACGGGGACTGGATATAAGAAAGCACACGGGTGCTTTTTTCCAATATGGTGCTTATACCATTATCCTCGATATAAAAGAATAAAAAATTTAAAAAACATTTTCTTCAAAGTAATAACCTCACCCGTACTATCTACCACTAGCAACAGAGTGCAGATCCTACCCCACTTCTGACACCATTTGCCATAGAGTAGCCATTTTTCCTATTTATTTATTTATTTATTTATTTATTTATTTATTTATGTATTTATACCACTTTTATGTCACAACAGATTTTTCTACGTGAAATTTGAGCTGCTCTCCCTGGGGATAGCGCGTCGCCACAAGTGCAGTGCCACCACCCATTTTTTTCCCTGTGCGCAACTGTATTTGTTTCCCTACCAGAGTGGCTTTTTTCAGCAGAGTACAACCCTCTTGTTGTCGTAGATTCCTTTACGTGCGTTAAATAATGACATGTAACACACGGGGCCTCAATTTAACGTCTCATTCGAAAGACTAGTACCAAAACGATTACTCATGATCTAATGGATGGGGAAAGTTTGGAACCCAAACGGGATATCGAACCACCGCACACTCCGACCCGGACTTTTCGCTTTCTAGACAGGAGCGTTACCTCTAAACCACCGATATTCCCCAGCTAACCTATCTCTGCACAACACCTGGGGTGGGCACGGCTAGACAGTTATAATAATAATAATAATAACAATAACTATAATAATAATAATAAAATGGAGGCTTATATAGCGCGAATTCCCAAAAAAACATGGGCTCACCGCGCTGCACAATCAAATCAATTTATTTATCTATTTTAGTTAGAATGTGGCCTCTAATCAGATGTTGCATAATTTTCTCTTATCACCCTGAAAGCTACGTGTTTGCAACGAAAACTTTTTGCCCACATCCTAAGGAAACAAGGCGTCGCAAAATTCGTAGGTGTGTCTTAATTTAGAAACACAACGTTGCAACAGGGTCCTGATCGCATGGGAGGTAATCTAATTACCACCACATCACAAAAAAGGAAGAAGAAGAAAGAAGAAGAAGAAGAAGAAGAAGAAGAAGAAGAAGAAGAAGAAGAAGAAGAAGAAGAAGAAGAAGAAACAAAAATCAATTACTACAATGGGTTCTACTCTCCAACTTCAGTAGAACACCCTCCACTCTTCCTTCCCTCCCTGCACACAGACACAGACACAGACACAGACACAGACACACACACAGACACACACACACACACACACACACACACACACACACACACACACACACACACACACACACACACACACACACACACACGCAGAGAGGATAGTCTAGTGGTCACAACATTGCGCTCGCAATTTGACGACCCTGGTTCGATTTCCGGCCAAGGGGATTTTTTTCCCCTGGAGTTAACATCAGTGCTGACTCCACTCTCCCCAAAAGTCTTTCGGATGAGACTAAAAACCGAGGCCCTTGTGCGAACACGCAGCTAGATCATCTTGCGCACACGTTAAATCCTGTTCCGCTTTTGTAAGAGTAGGCCATCGTGTACCGGCGGGAACAGATGACAAGATTGACAAAACTGCATAAACACGGGGACTGATGTAAAAAAAAAGCACACGGCTGCTTTTTCCATTATCCTAGATATTAAATATATAATGAATAATAATAATAACATAACAACAACAACAATAATAATAATAAAAACTAATAATAATAATAATAATAATAATAATAATAATAATAATAATAATAATACAACAACAAAAAACAAAACAACAACAATACACTAACTATATACTAACTACTACTAACTATACTATACTACTACTACTACAACTACTATCAACAACAACAAACTACTACTACTACTACTACTCACTACTACCTCCTCCCTCCTCCTCCTCCTCTCTCCTCCTACTACTACTACTACTACTACTACTACTACTACTACTACTACTACTACTACTACTACTACTACTGATAATTAATAATAAATAATAACAATGACACCAAAAAGATAAAAACCGAA
>CM060338.1:1214122-1216622 GCA_030674155.1 Stramonita haemastoma
ACCCATTATTTTTTTCTCCTCAAGGATGGTGTATAAACACATCTGTGTGCATGCTGGTTTTTTTTAATAACAATTTTGTCATACGCTCCTACCGGCACACGATGGCCTTGTCTTCCGAAAGGCAGAAAAGGTTTTAACGTGTGCGCAAGATGTTCTGCGTGCGTTTGCACACGGGGCCTCGGTTTATAGTCTCATCCGAAGGACTCATGTCACATCTTTTTCTTCCTCTCTCTCTGTCAGCACTGTTTTTGGGGAAGTAGACAGTCGTGTTTCTTTCTATGGCCACAAAAAATAGTTCTGACAGTTTATAAACTGTAGCTTTTGGCTTCCAGCCAAAGAGTCTGTGAAATCATGGGTCTGAATGTTGACAGCTACGCTTGATGAATGAATTAAGGGTAGGTGCTTTTGTTTGATTGTTTTGTTTGTTTGTTTGTTTTTTCTTCATCTTTTGGTTGACCTTAAAAGTGCAGAGCTGCCAGTGCCTTCCTTCCCTTTGTGTTGACACACATGTTGATGTTGTTGTTGTTGAAAGTATAATAAAGTCCCAGCGGAACGTATTCCGATTTAGGGACTGTGGCAAAAGTCAAATGGTCATCCCACTTCAGCACCTCGGACCACCCCCAATAATAGCAACAATTCTGGAAAGCAATGGAGCCAGGCTAGGCCCTAGGAAGCTTTAGAGTACTGCACGAAAATGAGCTATACTTACATACATGAATGGATCTTGGGGGAACGGATAGCCTAGTAGTCAGAACATTGCGCTCGCAGTTTGACGACCCGGGTTCGATTCCGGTCGAGAGATTTTTCTCCTGGAGTTAACATTAGTGCTGACTCCACTCTCCGTTCAAGTTCTTCGGATGGGACTTTAAACCGAGGCCCCGTGTGCGAACGCACGACAACATCTTGCACACACGTTAAATCCTGTTCCGCTATTCGTAAGAGTAGGCCATCGTGTGCCGGTGGGAACAGATGACATTTACAAAACTGCATACACACGGGGACTGGCTGTAAAAAAAGCACAAGAGTGCTTATTCCATTATCCTCGATATAAAAGAATAAATCAAAATAATCAAATAAAATCATCAAATAAAATCTCTCTCTCTCTCTCTCTCTCTCTCTCTCTCTCTCTCTTCCTCTCTCTCTCTCTCTCTCTCTCTCTCTCTCTCTCTCTCTCTCTCTCTCTCCTCTCTCTCTCTCTCTCTCTCTCTCTCTCTCTCTCTCTCTCTCTCTCTCTGTGTAAATGGGGAACATGATGTTGATCCAGATGATAATTTATTGAATAGCAAAATAACTGAACAAGAAATACAACACTCTATAGATCATCTGAAACATAATAAAGCAGCAGGTCCAGATGGCATTATACCCGAAATTTTTAAAAATTCTAAAGAAAAAATTGTTCCTTTTTTATTCCATCTTTTCAAAGCTGTATTTGCATCAGGCCGGTACCCTGAGGCATGGACCGAATCAATCATTCACCCTTTGCATAAAAAAGGCAGTATACACAAACCAGACAACTACAGGGGTATTTCACTTTTGAATATATGCGGCAAGTTATACAGCTATATCATCAACAGGAAACTGTCTAAATGGGTAGAAAATAAAAATTTATTAGGGGAAATTCAAGCTGGTTTTAGAACAGACCATTCTACAATAGACCATATTTTTACGTTGTTCTGTATGATTCAGAAACATTTAATACTGAGGAAAAAGTTATATGAAGCTTTTATTGACTTTCGTAAGGCTTTCGATTTTATTTCACATAGTAAACTCTGGCCCATACTATACAAATCTGGAATAAGAGGTAAGATACTACTGACCATAATGAGTATGTATAAAACCGTGAAAGCCCGGGTTAGACGAGGAGGTAGGGTTTCTGATGCCTTTTTCTGTCAGAAGGGTTTGAAGCAGGGTGAAATTACAAGTCCTCTACTTTTTTTCTGTATTCATAAATGAACTTGCTAGTTGCATTATAGAAAACGGGGTGCCATGGCATACAACAGAATCCAGGCATGACTGAATTGTTTATTATGCTTTTTGCAGATGATATTGTACTTCTGTCAGACACTGTCATTGGCTTACAAAGTCAGCTTAATACTCTTGCTACTAAGGCACTTGAATTAGATTTACAGGTCAATCTGGAAAAATCTAATATAGTTATTTTTAGAAACGGTGGTTACATTTCTCAGCATGAAAAATGGTTGTAATATTGAAATTGTGAATTGTTATAAATATTTGGGTCTAGTTTTCAGCACCAGGCTATCCTTTTCAAAAGCTGTTGGTGAGATGTCAGTTAAAGCAAGGAAAGGGGTTATTGACATTTTTAAAACCCTCTGGAAATTGAGTGATTTTTAGTTGATATTTGTTTTAGATTATTTGATTCACAGATAAGACCTATTCTTTTGTATGGATCTGAAATCTGGGGCACGACTTATTTTTCTATATCAGAGAAAGTACACACGTTTGCCTACACACGGGGACTGGATGAAAAAAAGCACATGAA
>CM060338.1:1221622-1229350 GCA_030674155.1 Stramonita haemastoma
AAAAGCAATTGTACTGCTTACTCAATGTACCGTCTGGAAATAAAAGTTTGACTTGACTTGACTTGAGAAGTTCGAACATGACTGGTGGTATGGATGGTGGAGCCAGCGTACCCAGCATGCATGGAGCCCGGACTTGACCATTATTTTTATTTTAGAACATCTTGCGCACACGTTAAATCCTGTTCCGCTTTTCGTAAGAGTAGGCCATTATATGCCGGTGGGAACGGATGACAAGATTTACAAAACGCATACACACAGGGACTGGCTGTAGAAAAGCACACGAGTGCTTATTCCATTATCCTCGATATAAAAGAATAAATAAATAAAATAATAAATACATATTATTTCATTTCAATCCCTTTATGTCACAGCAGATTTCTCTGCGTGAAATTCGGGCTGCTCTCCCCGGGGAGAGCGCGTCACCACGAGTGCAGCGCCACCTTTTTTTTCTTTTTTGTTTCCCTATCAGAGTGGCTTTTTTCTACAGGATTTTGCCAGAAACAACTCTCTTGTTGCCGTGGGTTCTTTTACGTGCGCCAAATAATGATGTGTAACACAGGGACCTCGGTTTATCGTCTCATCCAGAAAACTAGCACCCAGACCACCACTCAGGGTCTAATGGATGTTGGGGGGGTGGGGGTGGGGGAGTTTAGGACCCAAACGGGATTCGAACCACTGCAAACTCCGACCCGGACTTTAGGATTTCTAGGCAGGCGCGTTCCCTCTTGCCCACTGTTGAGTTGCTCTGGTGAGGAAGTAAAGGCAGTTACAGATAACCTCATGTAACAAAACTTACGTAATCACAGTTACAGATAACCTCATGTAGCAAAACTTACGTAATCACAGTTACAGATAACCTCATGTAGCAAAACTTACGTAATCACAGTTACAGATAACCTCATGTAACAAAACTTACGTAATCACAGTTACAGATAACTCTCATGTAGCAAATAACTACGTAATCACAGTTACAGATAACCTCATGTAGCAAACTTACGTAATCACAGTTACAGATAACCACATGTAGAAAACTTACGAAGTCACAGTTACAGATAACCTCATGTAACGAAACTTACGTAATCACAGTTACAGATAACCTCATGTAACAAAACTTACGTATCACAGTTACAGATAACCTCATGTAGCAAAACTTACGTAATCACAGTTACAGATAACTCATGTAACAAAACTTACGTAATCACAGTTACAGATAACCTCATGTAACAAACTTACGTATCACAGTTACAGATAACCTCATGTAACAAAACTTACGTAATCACAGTTACAGATAACCTCATGTAACAAAACTTACGTAATCACAGTTACAGATAACCTCATGTAACGAAACTTACGTAATCACAGTTACAGATAACCTCATGTAACGAAACTTACGTAATCACAGTTACAGATAACCTCATGTAACGAAACTTACGTGATCACAGTTACAGATAACCTCATGTAACAAAACTTACGTAATCACAGTTACAGATAACCTCATGTAACAAAACTTACGTAATCACAGTTACAGATAACCTCACGGCAGTTGAGGATAATGAGAAGTAACAACAGTTACAGATAACCTCATGGCAGTTGAGGATAATCCAGCAGTTACAGATAACCTCACGGCAGTTGAGGATAATGAGAAGTAACAGCAGTTACAGATAACCTCACGGCAGTTGAGGATAATGAGAAGTAACAACAGTTACAGATAACCTCATGGCAGTTGAGGATAACCCAGCTGTTACAGATAACCTCACGGCAGTTGAGGATAATGAGAAGTAACAGCAGTTACAGATAACCTCACGGCAGTTGAGGATAACCCAGCTGTTACAGATAACCTCACGGCAGTTGAAGATAATCAGAAGTAACAACACAAGACAGTCTTACAGGGAACAGTAAGGGAAGGGAGACGAAGAGGCAGACAGAGGAAACGATGGGAAGACAACATCAGAGAGTGGACAGGCCTTGGGTGGAATGACCTACTACGGAGGGCGGAGGACCTTGGGGAGTGGAGGAAGCTGGCTGCAAAATCTTCAGTGTGCCCCCACGGTCCACGAGGCTACGGACAGGTGAAGGTGAATAAGAAGAAGTAGCAATAGTTCCAGATAACCTTATGTAAAGAGTGTAAAGGATGACCTCACGTAACGTCAGTTACAGACAATCCGCAATGACAGCAGTTGAAAAAGATATAAAAAAACAAAACCAAACCCTCACGTCACAACAGTTCAGAATAACCTGACGTAACGGCAGTTTAAGATAACCCTCATAATCAAAGCAGCAGTTAAGGATAATCTCACGCCATACCAATTAAAGACAATCTCACGTCAAGGCAGGTAGTGACACGTTTCACGAAACAGCAGTTAAAGATGACCCTCATAATCAAGGCAGCAGTTCATTAAGAATAGTGTCATATCATACCAGTTAAAGACCCAGATTCCAGACTACTTAAATGTCTCAACTAGAGACTAGGGTTCGATTCCCGTTCGGGGGGATTTTTCTCCTGGAGTTAACATCAGTGCTGTGACTCCACTCTCCCCCAAAGTCCTTCGGATGAGACTTTAAACCGAAGCCCCCGTGTGCGAACGCATGCAGAACATCTTGCGCACACGTTAAACCCTTTTCCGCTTTGCGTAAGAGTAGGCCATTGTGTGTCAGTGGGAAAACAGACGAAAAAAGTGATAAAACTGTTTAAACTGGGGGACTAGATGTAAAAGAAGGTACACGAGTGCTTATTCTATTATCCTCGATATAAAAGAATAAATAGATAAATAAATAAATGACTAACAAACTAACAAACTAACAAACTAACAACTACTAACTAACTAACTAACTAACTAACTAACTAACTAACTAACTAACTAACTAGCTAACTAGCTAATAGCTAACTAGCTAACTACTAACTAACTAACTAACTAACTAACTAACTAACTAACAAATGATGACAACTAAGTCATACAGTAGGAACCAACTGCACGTAACGGCAGTTAAAGACATTACAGAAAATGACCACAGGCAATCAGAAACTCGTATCAGAGTTCAACAGTTACAGAAAATCACGGCAGTTGAGGATAATCAGAAATACGTCAGGTCAAGGTCCAGGGTGTTCTACATGTGTCAGACACCTAGGATCACAATGGTCTGCCCTATATCGATGGACGTCACTCATGGCGCTTCAGGGCCGTTATCAACCAGGTCACAAACTGGTCGTCTTCTAAAGCGTGTAGACCAGTGTTTGCTGAAAGGTTAGTTAGTGGTGCAACCTCTCCGCTTGTTAAAGGACACCAAGTTGAAATGGTAAAGCTTCCAACCCCCTCAACAACAACAACAACAACAACAAAACCCAAACCACAACAACAAAAAACCAAAAACCAAAAACCAAAAAACAAAAAAGCAAACAAACAAAAAAAAAACCCTCCACGAAACCAAACCAAACCAACCAAACCAAACAAACGAACAAAAAAAAAAGCACTGAAAATAAATGAAGTGTGTTACTTGAGTCGTACAGCAGAGTGTTTGCGAGTGTGTATTTAAGAAAGTTTTTGAATAATCATTGTTTAAAATGAAGAATAACAGGGTCAGTGTCCTGTCTTAAGATACCATGATTGTGTTTTTGAATAAATTTTAAAAACATTGTTTAAATTGAGATCACAGGGTCAGAGTCATATCGTGAGTGTGCATGTAAATAATTTTGAATATTAATTTAAAATTAGATCAGATCAAAAAGGTCAGAGTCATATCTAAAGCTATGTGAGTGTGTATTGTAAGTGAGTTTTGAATGTAAAAAATTGTTTGCTGTAAAGGTCATTGGAGCTGTGTCATATCTAAAATAGTGTGAGAGTGTATTGAAGTAAGTTTGAATATTATTGTTTCAAAATCAAAGATAATAGGGTCAGTGTCATGTCTAAGATATTGTGGTTGTGTCTTTAAATAAATTTTGAATATCAATGTTAAAATCTTTTGAATATCAATGTTTAGATTAAGATCAGATTAAAATAGGGTCAGAGTCCAACCTAAGCTATCGATTGTGAGTGTGTATGTATGTGAATTTTGAACATAAAAATGCTTTATTTAAAGATCGTTGGTGCTGTGTCATATCAAAGATATCGTGTGTATGTAGGCTAATGAGTTTTTAGTATCATTGTTTAAATCAAGGATCATTGGATCAGTGTCATATCTAAGATAGTGTGAGTGTGTATGTAAGTGAGTTTTTAATAGAATTATCTAATTCAAAGATCATTGGGAGAGTGTCATATCTATAATACTTTGTTGTTGTTGTTGTGGTGGTGGTGGTGATGTGTGTGTGTGTGTGAGCTTATTTTATTTATTCATTATATATATATATATATATTATATATATATATATATATATATATATATATATATAAATATATATATATATATATATAATATCTATCCAGGTTTCTATACGGATGGTTTTACCTATCTTTGGACCAATAAAGAGTTGTTTAACTGTGACGGGGGCGGGACAGCTAAGTGGTCAGAGTGCTGCTTTCCCGGGTCAAGTTAAACAGCATCGAGCGTGGTTACCAGTTGGATGGGTAACGGTTTTGCGCGCCTTAGCTTCAGTACAGTCCCTCCCAGTTCACCCAGCTGTAAATGGGTACCTGCCCTCTTTAGGGCCAGGGAAGGTAAAGCAGCGAAGGAGAGGAGATGGGCGCCGCCCTCAATATGCTGGCCTCCAGAAGAAGCTGAGGTCTCTGATGCCTCGCTCCCCTACGACCGCCTAGGTTATGGGACACCTTTACCTTTTACTTTTTGTACCTTTAACGGTGAAACTATGTGCAAGACTATTTTTTGAACGAAAGACTATCCCTGCGAGACTGTTCATGGAATGTGAGGCAGAACAGTTCATGTTTCAGTAACCCACCCAACGCTGGCATGAAATTATTGGATCTTTAACATGCGTGTTTTCTCTTCTGCATGTGTTCACACACACAAAAACGGAATCAAGGCACTGGCAGTTCTGCACCTGAAGTTGATCTAGCATATCGTAAAAGTCCCTAACTTTCGTGTACCAGATACACCCCGGGATTTGAACCCTCGACTTCGTGGACACAAGAGATTAAAGTCAAACAGTCTTAACCATTCGGCTACAACATTCGTCAAAGGACGCTGGGGCAGGGAAGTCGGAACTGGTGTTAACCTCCAGGAGAAAAATCCCCTGGAGCGGTGCGTCTCGGTAGTGGCTAGATCCCCGGCTGTCAGATCATAAGCGCAATACTGTAACCACTGGTCTACCCCCCCCCCCCCCAAAAAAAAAAAAAAGGTATTCAATTCAATTCAAGTCAATTCAGAGTGCTGGACCATCAGAGAGTATCTTCAATCATCCAGAAGTATGTGACGTCACTCGCAATAGCCACTTTTTATTTTTACCTTCTACAGAAAACAGATGATGGTAGTGATCAAGCGAGAAATGTAGAGGTTTAAATAAAAAATTAATTGTTTGATTTTTTTTTGTGCCCCATCGTCTGTGACATTCTCTCCTGCCGTCGCACTCTCTCCCCCCCCCCCCCCCCCCCTCCTCAGATTGCATCAGTATTAAACTCAGTATTAAACAAAACTAATTTCTAAAAAAACAAAAGAGAGAGAGAGAGCTAACAAAACATCTGCATCATCCTTTCACACTATCAATCAAAGACAACAACAGCTAACAACAATAACACCAATAACAACACATTAAGGTAAACACGCAAAAAAAGACAACCTCAAAACCAACCCCCAAAAAAATCCAAATATATAACTTTTTTTTCTTTCTATTTTTGTTAAAAACGAATAAGTCATAAAACTTACACAAAGCAGTTTTTGAAAAGTTGAAGTATATATATGAGGCAAAGAGTGTCAAGTCAAGTCAAGTCAAGACAAATTCTTTGATTTCGAAGATAATGAATAATCACACACGTACTTTATTGTATCCATCCCCGCCCTTAACAGGGATAAGATTAAGATAAAAAGCCTTTAACCAAAGAAAAATAACAATAATAAATCAAACACCAAACAGAGACAACAACCAGTAGCAAACAACAGACAAGAAATAAGGACAGAAAGACTATAATGAAATAACAAAAAAGTACAAACTCAGAGAACTGAAATAAGAAATAATCAATCAATAATGATTATGATTTAAAAAAAGACGCTAATAAGTAGCAAACGGAAAACATAACGAGCTAAGCAACACAAAATGTCATTTACGCGAACACCTTACGCACACGTTAAATCCTGTTCCGCTTTTTGTAACAGTAGGCCATCGTGTGCCGGTGAGAACAGATAACAAGATTGACAAAACTGCATACACACGGGGACTGAATGTAAAAAAGCAAATGAGTACTTATTCCATTATCCTTGATATAAAAGAATGAATAAATAGAAATATAAAAGAATAAATAAATAAATAAATGATAATTCCACCACCATAACAATAAGAGATTGATTGATTGATTGATAGATTGATTGATTTATTTATTTATTCTTTTATATCGAGGATAACAGAATAAGCACTCATATGCTTTTTTTCATCCGGTCCCCGTGTGTATGCAGTTTTGTAAATATTGTCATCTGTTCCCACCGGCACACGATGGCCTACTCTTACGAAAAGCGGAACAGGATTTAACGTGTGCGCAAGATGTTCTGCGTGCGTTCGCACACGGGCCTCGGTTTAAAGTCTCATCCGAAGGACTTGTAAAGAGAGGAGAGAGAGAGAGAGAGAGAGAGAAGAGAGAGAGAGAAGAGAGAGAGAGAGAGAGAGAGAGAGAGAGAGAGAGAGAGAGAGAGAGAGAGAGAGAGAGAGAGAGAGAGAGAGAGAGAGAGAGAGAGAGAGAGAGAGAGAGAGAGAGAGGCAAGGCAAGGCAAGGCAAGGCAAGGCAAAGTTTTTTTATTCGAGAGAGAGAGACAAGGCAAGGCAAGGCAAGGCAAAATTCTTTTATTCGAAGATAATAGATAAGCACTCATGTGCTTTTTTTACATCCAGTCCCCGCCCTTTTCAGGGAAAACATCAAGATAAAAAGATACTAAACAGTAAAACTATATGCAGTACCAAACAACATAAAGGAATAAGGACGTTATACATAATAAAGATAATAAAAATGCACACTTTCAGAAGACGAAAATCAGAAGCCACAATAAAATGATTTTGATTATAAAAGAAAAGAGAAGCGTTAATAGATAAAGAGCAACCAAAGAAACATAATGAAATAAACAACTTAGCAACCAAGAAAAGTCCACCCAAAAATACTTAGCTACAACATTGTTACAACTCATAACAACAAAATGAACTCAGAAGGAACTAAAGATAATACAATGATTATAATGATGACAATAAGAATAATATCAACAATAGTGATAATAGTATGATAATAATACACGTAAAACTCACTCCTACACGTAGGTTACACACACACACACACACACACACACACACAACACACACACACACACACACACACACACACACACACCACACACACAATACATACATACATACATACATACATACATACATACATACATACATTCATACATTCATACATACATACATACATACATACATACATACATACATACATACATACATACATACATACATACATACATACATACATACAACTCACTCGCGCATGCACGCTCGCAGGCAAATGCACATACAAATCACTCACACACACACACACAAATGCACACACACCACACACACACACACACACACACACACACACA
>CM060338.1:1251950-1254450 GCA_030674155.1 Stramonita haemastoma
AACATCCCTGAATGAACAATATCCCTGAATGGACAATATCACTGACTGGACAAGATCCCTGAATGGACAACATTCCTGAATGGATAATATCACTGAATGGACAACACCCCTGAATGGATAACATCCTGAATGGATAATATCAATGAATGGACAACATCCCTGTATGGACAATATCCCTAAATGGACAATATCCCTGAATGGATCGCTTCGGATGAGACTATAAACCGAGGCCCCGTGTGCGAACGCACGCAGAATTGCGCACACATTAAATCCTGTTCCGCTTTTCGTAAGAGTAGGCCATCATGTGCCGGTGGGAACAGATGACAAGGTTGACAAAACTGCATACACACGGGGACTTGATGTAAAAAAAAAGCCCAAGAGTGCTTATCCCATTATCCTCGACATAACAGAATAAAATAAAATACATAAATAAATAAACATAAATAAATAAATAAATAAAATAAATGGACAAAGAGGACTTCACAGAGGTGTGCTGAGACCCAGGGAATGGCACACGATTGCCACAACCGCAGAAAGCTGGTGTTGTGTTCAATGCACCCTTCCTCCAACAACCACTCTTGGTTAAGAGACTAGGGTTACAGAGAGGAGAGGGGATAAACTACACATTATTTTTTTTGGGGGGGGGGGTTTTTTTTTCCTCAGTGAACAAAGACGTTGTGTTTCTTTTCAAAGATAATGATAGTGCTATGAAAAGACGGTGTTGTTGTTTTCTCAAGCGTGTATATTTGTATATATAATCATGTGGCATGTTTAGTTTCTGTAACTTTGCTTGCAAAGTTTTCGTTTTTGGGTTTTGCTTACTGCCTGTGTCTGTTTTCTGTTGTTGCCAGTTTTTTTTGTTTTTTTTAAAAAATAATTTCCCAGACTAACATTATTTTAATTGTTGTTTAATATTGTGTTGTAAAATTCATGTTTCTCAAAAACCCTATTTCTTTTTAATATCATCTTTACTATTATTATTATTATTATTATTATTATTATTATTATTATTATTATTATTATTATTATTATTATTATTATTATTATTATATCATCATCATCATCATCATCATCATCATCATCATCATCATCATCATCATCATCATCATCATGACGATGATGATGATGATTATTACTACTACTAACTACTACTACTACTACTACTACTACTACTACTACTACTACTACTACTACTACTACTACTACTACTACTACTCCTCCTCCTCCTCCTCCTCCTCCTATTATGATGATGACGATAATGATAATTATGAGTAGTAGTAGTAGTAGTAGCAGCAGCAGCAGCAGCAGCAGCAGCAGCAGCAGCAGCAGCAGCAGCAGCAGTAGTAGTAGTAGTAGTAGTAGTAGTAGTAGCAGCAGCAGCAGCAGCAGCAGCAGCAGTAGTAGTAGTAGTAGTAGTAGTAGTAGTAGTAGTAGTAGTAGTAGTAGTAGTAGTAGTAGTAGTAGTAGTAGTAGTAGTAGTAGTAGTAGTAGTAGTAGTAGCAGCAGAGGGGGAGGGCTTTTTGTTGTTCTAATATTCCCTAATGAGGGTAAGGGCTGGACGGAAAAAAAGTATGTGAATACTTATTCTGTACCCTTGAAAAATAAAGATTCTTCATTCATTCATTTTCTCCAGAAAAAAATTCATCCGATAGAATGTCCGATGTATCGGCGTGATTTCTTCGAGTTTAAAACAAAATGTTTTCAGAAGTCGAACAAAATAATTATCTTGGGATAACTGCCGTCAGAATGATATTTTGGGGGATGTAAATGACATAAAATACGCAACGCTCAACACGTAAGAATTCTTCGTCGAGTAAGTATTTTGTGGGTTTCTTAGTTAACTCCCCTGAAACGGCGGCCTTTATGAATTTTAGTAAGAACAAAGAAGGCAACAGCGTTCTTGCTAAGGGAGGCAAGTCAAACCATGGGGCGACAATCCTTTATGAAATTTAGTAGTTTTAAAGAAGGCAACAGTGTTCTTTAACGTCAGGGGAGGGAATTCAAAGCGTCGCGCAATAGCGTAATGTGTATCGATGTCTAGGAAAACTAAGAAAAACAAATGATAAATTGCATTTTTTGTCGATTTTTTCCTTACATACTTTTGAAAAATAGTTAATTAAGAGTAGATGTTCTCGGCTCAGCATAGAGATTATCGCTGCCCCCATTCCGACACTAATGGAAAGAGAATGAGAGAGACAAGGCCTTGTGAGGACGTATCTTGCACACCATGCACTTACATTTATCTGTGGAACGGCAGGTTATATAAAGAAGCGGTAAAACGCGCGTTCTCTTCAAGCTGTTGCTAATTTAGTATCTTTTTAAAAAATTTTTATAATTCTTTCAGGAAATGCGGGCTTTTACTTTTTATCAGTAAGAGACTGTGCACCTGCAGTGTGCTGTTTGTTTACTTATTTTATTTCATTTTATTTTATTTTATTTCATTTTATTTTTATTTTATCTTACCACTTTATGTCAGAGCAGATTTCTCTGTGTGAAATTC
>CM060338.1:1301950-1304450 GCA_030674155.1 Stramonita haemastoma
ACTACACCACACAGGCCATCGGGTGCCGGTGGGAACAGATGACATTTACAAAACTGCATACACACGGGGACTGGATGTAAAAAAGCAAACGAGTGCTTATCCCATTATCCTCGATATAAAAGAATTAAACACACACACACACACACACACACACACACACACACACACACACACACACACACACACACACCCTACACCCCCTCTCTTATCCCCCCATCCACCCCCCTCCCTCCACACACACACCCCCAATCAGTCCTATCTCTTATTCTCTGTCATTCAGACTGCCGGACGCCCCAACGGAGTCAAGAGTGACGTCAGCAAAGGGAAGACCCCCACCACCAGCAAAACTACCCCCGGTAAGTTTTTCGCCATGATTGTGTTTATTATTGAGGAGTGTATTATTGAGAAGTATAACTAAATGATAATATACAGTAAAAAGGTAAAAGGTAAAGGTGTCCCATAACCTATGTGGTCGTAGGGGAGCGAGGCATCAGAGACCTCAGCTTCTCTAGGGGCCAGCATATTGAGGGCGGAGCCCATCTCCTCTCCCTCGCTGAGGGCAGGTGCCCATTGACAGCTGGGTGAACTGGGGAGGACTGTACTGAAACCAAGGTGCACAAGCAGTCACCCATCCAACTGGTAACCACGCTCGATGCTGCTTAACTTGACTTGGTGAAAGCGAGTCGTAAGAAAGAAAGAAAGAAAGAAAGAAAGAAAGAAAGAACAACAACAACAACAACAACAACAACAACAGCAACAACAACAAGAGGAATGAAAAAGAAGAAGAAGAAGAAGAAGAAGAAGAAGAAGAAAGAAGAAGAAGAAGAAGAAGAAGAAGAAGAAGAAGAAGAAAACAACAACAACAACAACAACAACAACAACAACAACAACAACAACAAGAATTGCGAAGAAGAAAGAAGAAGGAGAACAAGATGAACAAATGACAATAACAACAACAAACAACAACAACAACAACAACAAACAACAACAACAACAAACAACAAACAACAAACGACACCCCCCTCCCCCCCGCAAACAAACCAAAAAAACCCAAACCAAATCCCACATAACCTAACAACCTCCCCCAACTTTCACTCTCACACACAGGCAAGACCCAAACCACCCCGAAGAGCGGAGCCACCCCGGTGGAGGAGCGTCACCCTCAGGTACCCGGGGTACCCCCAGGACCCCCACCACCACTGGAGGAGCCTCCTCCCCCGCTTCCTCCGCCTCTGGATCTACCAGCTCTGCCAAGAAGGCCGAGGTCCGATCCAAGATTGGATCCCTGGACAACGCCACTCACACCCCGGGTGGCGGCAATGTAGGTTGTATGTACCTGGGTGGGGTGGATGGATGGTTGTTGGGGTATAGGGGTGGTATGGCGGGGTTGTGGTGGTGGTGGGTTGTTGTTGGTGGTGGTGGTGGTGGTGTTGGGGGAGGGTGGTGAGGAGGGATTGGGTGGGTGGGGGTTGTGAGGAGATGGTGTGGATGAATATTGTGTGTGTTGTTTTTATGTGGTCCCATTAAGAGAGAGGGAGAGAGGTGGGGGGGAGGGAGGAGGGGGGAGAGGGAGGGAGGGGGAGGGAGGGAGCGGGAGAGGGAGATAGAGAGAGGGGGGGGGAGGGAGGGAGGGAAGGAGAGAGAGAGAGAGAGAGAGAGAGAGAGAGAAGAGAGAGAGAGAGAGAGAGAGAGAGAGAGAGAGAGAGAGAGAGAGAGAGAGAGAGAGAGAAAACCAATGTCTCGTGTGTTACCTATAATTATTTAACGCGCGTAAAAGAACCCACGGCATGCAACAAAAGAGTTATCCCTGGCAAAATTCTGTAGAAAAAGCCACTCTGATAGGGAAACGAAAAACAGTTGCAAACAGGAAATACAATATTGGGTGGCGCTGTACTTGTGGCGTCGCGCTCTCCTCGAGGAGAGCAGCCCGAACACGCAGAAGAATTTGCTGTGACATAAAGAGGTATAAAATAAAATAAAGTGAGGCAGAAAAAGTTCAAGTTGTCCCTAAGTTATGTCTTGTCCCTAAGTTGTGTTTTGTGGTTAAGCTGTGTCTCTCATCCCTAAGTTGTGTCTTGTCTCTAGTTGTGTCCTGTCCCTAATTTGTGTCTTGTCCCTAAGTTGTGTCTTGTCCCTAAGTTGTGTCTTGTGCACTCAGACATGTATCAATTACCTGTGTGACGCGGTGTGACAGGTGAAGATCATGTCCAAAAAGCCAGACTTGTCTGGAGTGCAGAGCAGGATTGGTTCCAAGGATAAGATCGATCACAAACCAGGTGAGGAAATTTTGGTGTTAGAGACACTGTGGAATACACATACACTCACAAACATAACACACGCACGATTGCACGCACGCTCACACATATACACACACATCTTTGTATCTGTCTGTCTGTTTGTTTTTCTCTGTCTCTGTCTGTTTTGTCTGTCTGTCTTCTTCTGTCTCTTCTCTCTCTCTCTCTCTCTCTCTCTCTCTCCTCTCTCTCTCTCCTCTCTCTCT
>CM060338.1:1310606-1313106 GCA_030674155.1 Stramonita haemastoma
TGCGCATGCACTAGCCAAGAAACGATGTTGGAGGAACAAGCTTTATTTATTTTCAGGATACAAACCATAATTGTCAGCAAGACCTTTGTAGCAGACCAGGCATTGAGAGAGAACATAAACATGTATGGTATTTGCCTTCCATGGTATGGTTCCAGTACTTTGACTTTGATTTCATTTGACTTGACTTTGACTTTATTTGACTTGACTATTGTGGACACTGACTTTATTTGACTTGACTATTCTGGACACTAACCTTTGTGTTGACTTCTTGGGAATGCTTTTTTTTTTTTAATTAAACATACAAACCCATCTCTAACAAGCTACTGAGCAGTGATAAAATATATATATATATATATATATATATATATATATATATATATATATATATATATATATATATATATATATATATATATATTATATCGCCTCAAAAGAAGAAGAAGAAGGAGGAGAAAAAGAAGAAGAGGAAGAAGAAGAAGGAGAAAAAGAAGAAGAGGAAGAAGAAAAGAGGAAGAAGAAGAACAAGAACAAGAACAAGAAGAACAAGAACAAGAAGAAAAGTTGACAAGTGACCCTGACACTATCATAGATGTCATTAATTAAAAGAGAGAGAAAGAGGTCAGACTTGAGGTCAAGATGACGGCGACCTTGACAATATCAGAGAGGTAATCATAGGGTAGATAAAGGTCATACTTAAGGTCAAGGTGACGGCAACCATGACACTATTAGAGAGGTAATCATAGGGTAGAAAAAAGTCACACTTAAGGTCAAGGTGACGGCAACCATGACACTATTAGAGAGAAAATCATAGGGTAGACAAAAAGTCAACACTTAAGGTCAAGACAACGATGACCTAGACACGATCAGAGAGGTCATCAGAAGGTAGGGAGGTAGGTAGGTAGCTCGAGAGAGAGGAAGGTCATCGTTCAAGGTCAAGGTCAAGGTGAAGGTTACCTTTTTGTCCTCCGCCCCCGGGGTTGTGGCGAGCATTGTCTAAGGAGCCCACCTTTGATGCTGCCTTCCACTCCAGCTTCTGATTTTCTATCTGCCACCATGCAAGACAGCCAGCCAGCAAGCCCGTTAGTTAGTATGGGTGGTGGGTTTGGGTGGTTGGTGGGTTTGTTGGTTGGGTGGTTGGGTAAGTGGGTGGATGGTTTGGTTGGGTGGGTGGGGGGTTGGTTCGGTGGGTGGATGGTTGGGTATGTGGGTGGGTGGTTGGTTGGTTAGTTGGCTGGTTGTTTGGCTGGTTGTTTAGCTGGTTGTTTGGTTGGTTGATTGGTTGGCTGGTTGGGTGGGAGGGTGGGTGGATGGCTGGTTGTTTGGTTGAGTGGATGGATGGGTGGGTTGGTGGTTGGTTTGTTAGTTGGTTGGGTGGTTGGCTGGTTGTTTGGATGGATAGTTGGTTGGGTGATTAGTTGACTGATTGGTTGATTGATTTGTTGGTTGGTTGGTTGGTTGGTTAGAAGGGAACCAGCTCCACACAAGAGTTTTGTTTTTTGGGGTTGTAGAGTGTGGAGAGGTTCGTGGAATTAGAGAAGTGGGGGAGGGGGGAGAAAACAGAAAGGAAAGAACGAATGAGAGAGAGAGACGTGTATGCGCACGTGCGTACGCGTGTGTGCATACGCATATGTGTGTTTGTGTGTGTATGTATGTGTGTGTGTATGTGTGTGTGTGTGTGTGTGTGTGTGTGTGTGTGTGTGTGTGTGTGTGTGTGTGTGTGTGTGTGTGTGTGCTTGCGTGCGTGTGAGAGAGAGAGGGGGGCAGGGAGAGAGAGAGAGAGGAGAGGGAGAGAGAGACAGAGAGAGAGAGAGGAGGAGAGAGAGAGAGAGAGAGAGAGAGAGAGAGAGAGAGAGGAGAGAGAGAGAGAGAGAGAGAGAGAGAGAAGAGAGAGAGAGAGAGAGAGAGAGAGACACACACACACACACACACACACACACACACACACACACACACACACACACACACACACACACACACACACACACACACAAGAGAGAGAGAGAGAGAGAGAGAGAGAGAGAGAGAGAGAGAGAGAGAGAGAGAGAGAGAGAGAGAGAGAGAGAGAGAGAGAGAGAGAGAGAGAGAGAGAGAGAGAGAATTAGAAACACTGAGACATAGACAGAGAGGGAAAGAAAGATAAAGAAATCGATAGTGAGATAGATGAGGAGTGGAGACAGGGGGGGGGGGGGGGGGTTCTAAAGAAAACAAAACTCCAGGAGTATCGAGTGAGATCGAGTGAGTGAGCAAAAGAGTTAGACTGGCTGTGTGAAAAAGAGTGTAAGTGGTAGAATGACTGAGTGAGTAAGAGATGGAAGGAAGGAGGGGGAGGGGGGAAGAAATAAGGAACATAGCAAATAAGGAAACAAGGAAACGGGAAGCGATATGTGGACAAAAATATGGCAAAAAAAGCGGAAAGGAAAAAATTTACACAAAACAGAAAAAACTACACCATGACTATCTGTAAATTATTGATTGTAATGTTTTTGTTTGTCTGTTTGTT
>CM060338.1:1320606-1323106 GCA_030674155.1 Stramonita haemastoma
TGTCTTGTTTGACAGATTTAAAGGGCTATAAACAACAATTTGTGCTAAATCACAAAGTAATAGAGATCAGCTGTGCAGCACGTGTGTAAATGCTTGCTTTTTGTAAGTAAAGAAAGCTTTATCTGAAAGATAAACTAAGTAGGTCAAGATATTTTCATAACATTTGGACCTGTTTTGATTTTATTGTGAACCTTTTCAGTAGGTTTTTTGTTGATGTTGGTTTGTATTGGGTGGTTGCTTTTTGTTTAGAAGGCAAGAAGTAAGTGTGTCCTTGTTTTTATTCCTTTTGCTCATTTTCACACACCACTGATGTCTTCCAAATATTGTTAAGACTTGACCTAATTAGGACTGATTTGGGTATAAAAATGCAGTAACTTGGTGGGCATGCCTTGTTCTGGTCAAGTGAGCTGCCTTGACTAAAGAATGAGCAACTCCAGAAGATACAATCCTGGCTAATGTGATGACAGCAGTCCATCCTGAACCATTGAGCCAATCTCCAAGAGTTTTGAATGCAGCCATTTCTATGTGAAGACCTCCTAACATGATGACGAACTGTCTTTCACCAAATATGTCTGGTGGCCAATACCACTGAACTGCTTTTGCTAAAGCACACAATGGCTGGTCCATGGCAATCACAGGTGTTTGTCCTGGGTTCAGATGCTGGGTAGCTGTTTTTACTAGAGTCATTGCATGTCTTATTAAAGTAGTGGGATGTGCATTCTCTGCAAGGAGAGGCAGTTTATCTTAGTAGCAGTCCGGTTGGTATCTACCTTTGATAGATGTTAGCTGCTATGTGAATGTACTGTTACGTTATTCAAGTTACCTGTACTACTTATGTTATGCTAGTTATGTTATAGAATTTATGTTACAATGATAACTCATACACACACACATACACACATGCGCGCGCATGCAAACACACTCACATATATTTACTCTCACCCGCGCACGCTCACGTGCCCTCGAACACACACACACACACACACACACACACACACACACACACACACACACACACATACACACACACACACACACACACACACACACACACACACACACACACACACACATGTCTGATATTACTGTTTTGTGGAAGGAAGTTAAACTGAAGAACTAGGCAGCAGTCCAATGATGGAAGTTGGGATGTCATCTTGTTGTTGAGAAGATGCATGGTATGCAGCCCATGACAATTCATCATTACTGTTCACAGACCCTGTCTCCAGTGCAGCTAAGACATGCTTTATCCAGGTATACTCTTTTATGCAACTTTGAACCTCAGGACTCATGCTTGGCTGACAATGTCCCAAAGAAGGAGAAACCAGCTGCTCTTTGTGTGGGTCAGGCACAGGAAAAACGTTGATGTTCTCTGATGGCAAAAAAGGAATGGTGTGATGTGGGCCATTTGCTTCATCACAATCATTAATAAGTGGTATCTGTTGCTGTTCACCATCATCACCAGTAACAATGTGCTGAACAAGAGAGATGCTACTTCCATGAAAAGACTCTGATGATGTTGTTGAGGTGGGATTATGATCGATGTTGTCAACCATGCCAGCCACAAATAAACCCTTTCTCATATTGGTTGGTACAACTACTTTGTCATCTTCAAATCTTCTGCAAACTTTGTGTGCTATCTGAGATGAAACTGACAGTACCCTGTCATACAAGATGCTAAGTCCAAGATCAGAAAGAGTGTTAATAAGTTCTTTCTTTCTTTCTGCAGGCAGCTTCAGTCCAAGGAAAATTGGTAGAGGTGTTTCTCTTCTTTGTTATGCCGCTGAAAGTTTGTTTTCTTTGCAGACTTTTGACAGTTGAAAGCAATCAGCTGAGAGACGGTGAGAACAGCTTGTCTTTGTAATTTCACTTAATGCTCTGATTGTTCCATAACATTTGGACCATCCAGGATAAAGCTCATTAGTGCTTTCAATGAGGCTGGGACTGACTCTCCTTGACAACTGTCATCAAATGCACCCTTGAAATTCTCCTTCCTTTGAAATATGTCCTTCCTTATGATCTGGGCTGCTTTGACCAGCTGCAGAGCACCAGAATCAACATTGCATGCCTTTTTTAAAGCATTACCAAGATCTTTGTCAAAGACGAGGATGACTTCTCTCCCTTGGTTGGCACATTTACGATCTGGTATGGCTGTTTCAGTTTTTTCTTGTAGGTGTGAAGAATGAACATTCTCATCCTTTAAACCAAACAGTGAGAGCTGAGAGGTATACAGACGATTTAGGGATGCCAAACTAAACACAGGGGCTGTGTGGAGGTCATCTCTAAAGCTTTCAATGTAAGCGACAACTTCAGCAAGTGCAATTGCATGAGCTGTTGATTTGCTTGTTGTCTCTTTTGCTTCTGGTGTCTGGTTTGCTGGGACACGTCTTTGGAATGCAGACAGCAGATAGACATTTATTGTGATAGTGACAATCACTTGCCACCATGTCTTTTAACAGCAAGTTTCTTAAGCAACTGCCCATCATTAAGTTGTTGAGCATGA
>CM060338.1:1336615-1341615 GCA_030674155.1 Stramonita haemastoma
GTTGGTATAGCGACGACTCCTATGTGATCCACATGATGACTAACCAGGCTAGGACCCGTGTGAAATAAAGGGTGGGAAGGAAGAAACTGAAGGAAATGCTTGGAAAATGTGAGGGGGCGGCAGAAACAACATCCCTCGAAACCACTGTTACAAAGATGCCAGTCTGACACACCACACACACACACACACACACACACACACACACACACACACACGCACACACACACACACGCACACACACACGCACACACACACACACACACACACACACACACACACACACACACACACACACACACACACACACAACACACAATGTCTCAAAGCCTTTGAAGTGGCGGTGGTTTTCGACACCATGACACCGTCACCAAGATTGCTCTCCTTAGATCTCTTGCAATATTTTGGCCCTAGTTCAAATCTAATTTTATTCTTTTTGAGCTAGTTCTTTTTAACTAGCTTTATTTTCTAAACGCTATGCTAGTTTTGATTTTATTTCCTATTTTATCATTTTTGGCTGAAAGTTTTTATTTTTTATTTTATTTCATTTATTTTAGTCTGTCCTATTCTATTCTATTTAAATCTATCTTTTAGCAAGGATCAGAGATGCAATCAGAAATGTGGTGCCCAGTGATTGTTCAAAGGCAACAGACAGGGCAGTTCAATGGCAAAGGCATCATCTGACAAAGAACTTCGGTGACAACCTCTGCATGAGAAGACAAGAAGACAAAGACTTCGGGGATAGCAAAATATCCCCATTCTGAAAACTTTTGGGATAGCAGAATATCCCCATTCTGAAAAGTAAGGTCCGGCACATTCCCGATGAAAACTCCATGGACACAAAGCTCAAGAAAGCTTTGTGGAAGCATTTCCTTCCTCCATTCCCTACCCTCTATCTCACAAAGGCCCAACCCAGCTAAAAACCAATGTGGATCACAACATGGCGTTTGTGGCCAGAAGTTTCTGATAAAAGACAGACAATAAACAAAAAAAGGAGTAATAAATGTGACCGAAATTTATGGAAGAGTAAGAGAAAGCGCTCGCGCGCGCGTGCATGCACGCACGCGTGTGTGTGTATGTGTGTATGCGCACGTGTGCATGCATGTGTGTGTGGGCGCGCGGGTATGTGTGTGTGTGTGTGCGCGTGTGCACAAGTCTGCCTTCTGCCAGCCAGCAAGCAAGAATAAATGAATAAAAAATAAACAACGAGACATTGTGAGAGTGGGCCATGTTCTCACTACAGTGGCTATGACACTCATAGATGCCAGAAATTGCTGGCTTAGTGTTGCAGTGGAGCATTAAAATCCAAAAATTCCAAAAAAAGTAATCTACAGGAATGATATAGTAAAGATTACAGTGTTAACCCGTAAATCAAATCGAAAGCACAGTGGCAACATCAGGTCACCAGGATGTAACCTTACGGTGGATACTGCATTAGATATGCATTGAACAATGACGTTAAAAGCCTATTTACATAATCTATATAAAAAAAGACTTGATTAATCGTGATAGAATATTATGTAAACAATTCTTTTCATCTGTTCCTGGTCCATGAGGGTATTGTGTTGTATTGTATATCTTGTATTGTGTTGTATACAGCTTTTAAGTCACAAAAAGAATTCGTGAAACTTGGGCTGCTCTCCGTGCAGAGAGCGCGTAGCCACAAGAGCAGCGCCACCCAGTAAAAAAAAAATCTTTTCCCGTTTGCATGTGCAGTCGCAAAAGAAGCTGGCTTACGGTAAATGCTTCAAGACTTTTCATTTTAAACCATGACGTGTTGCTTTGTAATTCTGACAGTTTGAGGGCAAAAATGTTATGAACAGAAATCTCAGTTCAAAATTTCGTTCTGACATACCGTGTTTGTTTCAAAATGTTGAAAATATTTGAAGGATTTGGTCTTTTCAAAGGGGGGGTGGGGAGGGGGGGGGGACACTGCTCGTGGACCCGTGCTTGGATGGTAGACTTCTTAAAAAAGACGAAGTTTTCTACAAGTTAAAAATAATTCTTTAAAGAAGTATTTGTCAGAACCAATCTAAATCCAAACCAATTATGTCGTTTTATAGACCCCACAGACCACATAGGCCACCTCCAGGGTTGTCACCTCCTCCAATTTAAAACTCAAGATTTAAAACTGCTATTATATATAATTTAAACCGGGGGTATAAAACCAACTTGTTCATCACTGTCAGTCAAAATGGCGGACCTAAACTTTAGAACTGGTGTATACAAGAACTAAGAATTAGACAACTCGGAAACAGATGCAATGAACGGACAAACATCACCCACCTTTGTACAGTACGAAGCAGCCTGCTTGCAAACTCACCCTCTCCTTTCCAGTGGGAGCTTTGACAACAGCAAGAAAAGACCAACCACTGTCACAAGTCTTTAGCCAGCTGGTGAAAAAACTTCGAGAAGCAGAGACGAAGGCAGCGGGAATGACGGGAGCGGAGCTGAAGAGGATCTCCCAGAACCATGTCCGTTGGAGGAGTGTTGTTTGCTGCACAATGTTCTTCAAGGAATGTGTAGGCTGAAGTCAAGTCACAAATCGTTCACAATGGCAGTTGTCAATTCACTGCGCCGCTCACCTCACCCCAACTTCTGTTCAAAGCCACGTGCAAAGACACGCTCCGTTGGCGGCTGTGCTAAATTCGTGGGTAGTGCTAGGGTCGTAACCTTTTAGTTGACCAATCAGCGATGAGCTTTGACATGCTTTTTTTGTATCTTAATACTTGCCAAACAAGGTGTATGTGCAGTGTGACATCAGCAGGAATTGCCTAGTGTTCCTTTTTTTATCAGAGAAAATGCATATAATTTTTTAAAAAAGCTACCTTACCTCCCCCCTCCCCTCTCTCTCTGCCTGCCTGCCTGTCTGTATGTCTGTCTGTCCCTCTTTAGGAAAAAGGTATATACTTTTATACTAATTATGAAAGCTTGCACAAGATACATATTGGTGCCAGAGTGTAGGAGAATTTTGTTCTGCATTGGCACAGTGTACGAGGTTTTCTTTTTGTTATTTCTATTGGGAAAAATGTGCTTTTTGTGTATTAAAAATGATTTTAATAAAAGAGACAAATACTATATAAAATAATAACTAAATGATATATATATATATATATATATATATATATATATATATATATACACATACCACTTTTACATCAAAGCAGAGTTCTTTGCCTGAAACTAAGGTTTCTCTCCCCAGGAAGAGTTCATCACCACAAGAACAGCGCCATTCTTTTTGTCTTAACTTATCTGCAGAGACAACTGGCCAATTGCCGTGGGTTTTTTTTTTTTAAATGTGCACTAAATGCGTGTTGCACACGGAACCTCAGTTTATCCTCTCATCCAAAAGGTGTTTTAAACTGAAAACAGATTTGAACAAAACCATTTTTAGTTGGGTGGCTGCATAAGATTTACATGCAATACTTTTAACATGTAAAAGGACCGCAGTCTTGCCCACTTGACCAAGAGAGTTGGGGGGGGGGGGAGGTGCTGTGGTCAAGACATCTGCACTAGCACTGCAATCAAATTTCTGCCCAGTTTTAGAAACAGCAGCTGCCTTCTCTGCAGTTTTGGAGGTTACATGACCTAATTATTGATTGCTTATTTCAATTCACTATGCATGCCTTTTGTGGTGGTTTCATAAGTTTTTGTTATATCTTTTCGTTGTTGCCATTTTTTAGATATATATATATATATTTTTTAATTGCTTTTCAATTTTTTTAATCGTTATCCTGATACGAGGATTGGATGTAAAAAAAAAAGCAGAAAAGTGCTTATTTCCGAAATAAAATAATTTGATTTAAACCTTGTACACATTGGGAAATGGCAATGAAATGGCAATAAATTGGATCAATATCCTATATGTTTTTTGATTATTTTTTATAACGTGGATATTTAAACACTCATGTTTATGTTTTTTATTACGCCCAGTTTGCGTGCGTATGCAGTTTTTATATGTCTCATCAGCTGTTAACACTTGTAATGTAATGGGCTTATTCGTACAATTAGCGACACAGGTTTAATAAGCATAAGTGTGTGTGTGAAATGTTTTGCGTGCGTTCACATACGGAGCCTTGTTTCCATGAGTCTCATTGGAAATACTCCTGAGGTGAAATAGGTCAACACCGATGTTGTTTCCTCCTCTTCCATCGAATCCAGTCCGTCTAAAAACGTGTGTGATGATCCGGCCACTTGGGGATTCCCGCTTTCTGTGGTGTGTGTTGGGAGGGGGGTATACCACGATCTGCTGGTGAAAGTTGCTATTGAAATTCATGCGGTCTAAGCTTGTTAGGTGCAAGCAATCTATTTATAAAGTTTCAATCATGGTGAAGGTGACTTTCAAATTTGCCAGATTGACGTGAATGAGGTATTTTTTAGAATTAATGTCTTTGAATGGCAATATTGTAGTTTGTTGTGTAAGAATAATGTTTTTGTTTTGATCCGAGCGTTTGCTCCGGGATGAATTGTCATCAGACGCCACGGTGGTTTCGAATTCTCACCTGCTGTGGTACCTTACAGCAAGACACTTTTCAGAATTTAAAAGTGTCAATTGCATTCACAGGGATATTTAATATCTCTGTGGCCTTTTGAAGCCATGATCAAAAGACGACGATAAAAAGAGAAAGAAAATATGCTTAGAATATATGTTGCACAAAAAAATACAAACGTGAATAGCAGAAAATAAACACCTAGTGAATTTTTGTGCCTTATGTTTAGGGATTTTATTGAAAGGATGCAAGGGAGGTCATAGCGTTTGTATCCAGCCAAGTGGTCAGTCTTAGCTAAATAATAACCCAAACATTGCCATACAATAACAGTTGTTGTGAGCTTGCTTTCCCTCCCTTCTTTCCTTCCTTCTTTTTTCCTTTCCTCTGTACTTCCATTTTGTCTATTTTTTTCCGCCTCTTTTCTCACAAATGTCTTATGTTTTGTAATAACTGTATTTTTATATATTCATTTCATTTCTTCTTTTATATCGAGGATATTGAAATAAGCAATCA
>CM060338.1:1361615-1371892 GCA_030674155.1 Stramonita haemastoma
GTGGGAACAGATGACATTTACAAAACTGCATACGCACGGGGACAGGATGTAAAAAATCATATGATTGCTTATTCCCTTGTCCTCGATATAAAGAATAAATAAATAATAATAATAATATAATAAATAATAAACCCCTCATGGAAATCCCAATGGATCACACATAAAACAAGACTTAAAGCATTGAAAGCTACAAATTATGTTCAAAACAAAGATCCAGGAACATCAGTGCAATCTACTCCCCCAATCACACAAACAAGTCTTTCGGATGAAAACCATGTGGAAACCTACCAAAATTATCAGTTAAATCTTACGATTTTCGTAGAGTAGGCATCGTGTGCCGGTAGGGAAAAGATGACATTTAAAAACTGCATACACACGGGACAGGATTTTAAAGCACATTTGAAAAAATATTTCATAGATAAGTGCATAGAACAAGACTTGTAAACGTGTACATTTGCTTGTGATATAACATCACTCTTTACTGTTTCATTCCAACGTACTTGTAATGTGGCCTAGTGTTACAACTGAATTAAAAATGTTACATGTAGCATGTGTCCGAGGGACAGAGAGATGAATGTATCACTGATATTATTATCATTATAAATATGGTATGACCACAGTTTTATATGGTCATTTATATTCATCTCTTGATGTTACTTTTAAGGGATACTGATCAGCTGATGACTTGATAAGATATTAGACCTTGATGGTTGATTTTGCTATGTGATTGTGTGTGTGTGTGTGTGTGTGTGTGTGTGTGTGTGTGTGTGTGTGTGTGTGTGTGTGTGTGTGTGTGTGTGTGTGTGTGTGAGTGAGTTGGTGTGTGGTTATTGTTGTTGTTGATGCTGATGTTGTTTGGTTGGGCTTTAACATTTTATAGGGGGGGGGGGTTGCCTGATTTTATCTGTTTGATTTCTCTTTAGTTTGGATGTTTGTTCTGGTGTGTGTGTGTGTGTGTGTGGTGTGGTGTGTGTGTGTGTGTGTGTGTGTGGTGTGGTGTGTGTGTGTGTGTGTGTGTGTGTGTGTTGATACAGTACATGAGATATTTAGTTATAGGAAATGTTGATTTTTTTTCTTGTATGTGCTTTTTGTGGGATTATTTTTTGTTGTTTTGTTTAGTTTGTTGTTGTTGTTGTTGTTGTTGTTGTTTGTTTGTTTTGTTTTATATATTTTTATTTTATTATCATTATTTTTTAATTATTTTTTAATTAAAAAATTATTGATTGATTTTTTAATTATACAATTGATGAGCTGGTGCTCAAGTTAGTTGCGATTTTTTTATGTACCTGAATGCACTTATTTGATAGAACGCTGACATGTTTCTGTGTAAATCTATAACACAAGTGTTTGGTAGTGAAGGACTGAGAAAAAGGAAGGAAATTAATGTGATTGTCTTTCCTTTCTGCTTCGAATCCATTGCTTTGTAATGTATTGTTTTTCTTTGTATGCACCGTACTTGTTTTGGAGGAGGGAATTGATATAGGTTTGTATGTGTGTGTGTAACGATTTTTAAGGAACCATGCATTATTTTCTTGTGTGCCTGTGGTTATATATTATATATATATATATTATATATTATATATAATATATATATATATATATTTTATATTATGTGTGTGTGTGTGTGTGTGTGTGTGTGTGTGTGTGTGTGGTGTGTGTGTGTGTGTGTGTGTGGTGTGGTAGTTTTTCTTTTTGGTGTGAATATTTTTCAAGTTCATTTTTAATCTTTTCATTTGTACCACATATCTTCTTTAAGTTTTTCCTTGTTCAAATATGATTATTCTCTCTTTTTTTTCTCCTTTTTTTTCTTTTTTTTTTTTCTAGATGGATGGCTTGATGAAAAAAAGCAATTGCACTGCTTACTCAATGTACCATCTGGAAATAAAAGTTTGACTTTGACTTTGACTTTGACAAAGCAAGCCGCTAATTCCCCTCTGTTCCCCACTGCATTTATCTCATTCTGAATGGTGGGTGGGTGGGGGTGGGGTCAGAGTGACTTAGCACCAAGAGTATGGGGCCAGTGTTGTCAGGGGTATATACACTGGGTATAGAATTTCCTATACAACCCACTACTGCGTTTGTTGCATTAGATTCTTCTTAATGTTGTTGGGTCACCCTGAATGTGCTGGATTTTTTTTTTATTGTTGCCTGTCTGAAAGTTGTTTCATATCTTATGTGGTGTCCCAAACGGGAATTTTCTTTCATGCGCACAATATATTACTTTTAGGCACAAATCTGGAGTATAGGTTTCTTTTTAAAGCTGTTTGTTTCGGTTATTGTTGTCTGTCAGAACTGATGTAAGCTTGATTAAAAAGGAAAGTGAATAATTATACTGAATTTATTTATGTTTTTCATATAATTATGGTTGCTTACCCTGAAATGTTTGTGTTCACTTTATAATGTCTTACATAGTCTGATTGTGCTTTGTTTTATTGATTTCATCTTTTTTTGCGGGGGGGAAGGGGGGGGGGGGTTAGCTTTGTGCTTGTGATCTGATGCAGGTAGGAGCCACCACTCCAGGGATTTTTTAATATTTCCTCATGAGTTAATATCAACACTGACTCCACTCCCCGAAAGGTTTTTTGAATAAGACCTTAAATCAAGTTCCTTGAGGAAAACATAGTGAGGAAAATCAAGTTCCTGTGTGCAAACACACTAGCAACACATTCACCTCCTCACCGTCACCTGTCCCAGTAGTCTCCCCAGTGGGGGCACCACTGAAGATTTTGCAGCCAGCTTCCTCCACTCCTCACGGTCGTCCGCCCTCCTTTCTGATGTTGTCTTCCCATCGTTTCCTCTGTCTGTCTCTTTGTCTCCCTTCTTTTACTGTTTCCTGTAGGGCAGTATTGGCCAGTCCAGATGTTGGTATGATGTACCCTACCACTTTAGCTTGTGAGTTTTTTTTTCTCTCAAATCAGGACTCTTCATAGGGTGCAATGGCATTCTTTATTCTAGTTTTTACTTCTTCATTAGTGATGTGATCTCTGTATGATATACCAAAGAGTTTGCAAAAGCATCTCATCTCCATTGCCTGTATCCTTCTTTTAATTTCAAGCTTGTTTCGATAAACGGGTTGAGTCCCGCTCGAGGGGATTTTTCCCCTAGAGTTAACATCAGGGCGGACTCCGCTCTCCCAAAAGTTCTTGGGATGTGACAATAAATTGAGGCCCCGAGTGCGAACGCACGCAGAACATGCACGCAGAACATCATGCGCACACGTTAGATCCTGTTCCGCTTTTCGTAAGGGAAGGTTATAGTGTGCAGGTGGGAACATATGACAAGGTTTACAAAACTGCATACACACGGGGATTGAATGTAAAAAAGCACATGGGTGCTTATTCCATTATCCTCGATATAAAAGAATAAATAAATAAATGAATAAATAAATAAATAGATAATGTCTGCTTTTATGGTCCATGTTTCACATGTGTACAAAAATATGAACATGATCATCGGACGCATCAGTCTGATCTTGAAACTGATGGCTATGTTCCTATCATTCCAGAGGACCTTAAGTTTGGTCATTGCAGCTGTGGTCTGGGCTATCCTGGAGAGAACTTTAGGTTTTGATCCTTCATCTGATACTATTGGTCCCACAAATTAGAAGCCAGGGACGGTCCGATTTTCTTACCTGCTATAATCATGTCATTACTGATGCCATTGGCACTATTTGTCATCAGCTGGGTTTTCTCTGTACTGATCTGCATGCCATATGCTGGAGAGGCTTTATCAAGGGGATCTACCATGCTGACTAGCTCTTGTTCTTCTCCAGCTAGGCCGTCAATGTCATCGACAAAACGTAAGTTTGTGATTGTCCTGCCTCCAATGCTGGCTGTTCCCTCATGATTTTCAAGAGCATCAGCCATTATTCTCTCTAAGATGTTGAAGAGGATGGGAGAGAGCAGATATCCTTGGCATATTCCAATTGTGATTCGGAAACCAATCTCCTATGTTGCTATCATAGAAGACTGCACTGATTGCCTTGTTATACAGGCATTCTTATGGGTCTGATCAGGTCGGGATTGATGTTATACAACATCATGGTTGCCCACAGAGCTGCATGCCAGACTCTGTCAAATGCCTTTTTACAGTCTACAAAGAGGTGGCAAAGATCTTGTCCGTGTTGCAAATATTTCTCACAGAGTATTCTAAGGTTGAAAATTCATTTGGTTGTGCTCCGTCCTGCTCTGAACCCTTCCTGCTCTTCTTTGATGTTCACCTCAGTTTGAGGCTTTAGTCTGTTCAGGATTCTTAGCATGACACTGTTTGGATGGCTGATCAGGCTGATGGTACGGTAGTTTTGCCATAGTTGTAAGTTGCCTTTCTGTGGGAGAGTGATAATCAGGGACTGTGTCGAAGGTGTTGGCCACTCCTCTGTCTCGCAGATCTTATTGCAGATAGTAAGCAACACCTCTATTATGGTCTCTCCTCCCACCTGGACCAGTTCTGATGGAACGTTGTCCACTCCAGCTGACGTCCCTCTTTATAGTGATTTTATTGCACTTTCAACTCCTTCCCGCAGGATGGGGTAGCTGCTGTTGTTGGTTGATGGAAGGACATCTAGCACCTTGAGGTCTCCTGTTGTTGTGTGAGTGTACAACTCACAGCAGTACTCTGTCCACCACTTTAAAATATCTTGATCTCCTGTGAGACAGTTTCCTGCTTTGTCTTGGAAGGTAGTGGTTCTCCCTTGTGATGCTGTGTTAACATCACCCCCTCACGTGGTTTAGCACGCCTGCTGAGGCAAGGTCCCGGGGTGTGGCGCTTGGAGCCAACACGTGAGAGATTGAGGAGATGGCTGAGGACCAGTGATGCCCGTCCACCCTACCAGGTAGAGTGCAGCAGCCAGACATCCTAGGTACCACCTCAACCACAGCCCCCTACAACCCAAGAACACATTACCTGCACGTTAAAATCTGTTCCCCTGTCTTTAGGAAACGTAAGGTTTTGCCTGCCGGTGGGCACCGATAATAAATGATAAAAAAAAAAACATTTTTAAAAAAGTGATACGAAATTTTTAAAAGTTTGAATTTCTTTTTATCGCAAACCAAACTATACAAACAGCAAAAGCAATAAACCCTACAGCAATCTGTGTCTACATTTGCCATCTCCGTAATACACGTGCGGTACATTTGGAGCATATGGCTGTAAAGATTACTTGAGAAACAAACGTATCAAAGCAACTAATCTATTTCCATTTTTGGCTAGGCCTACCAACTTCGTTCGACAGCAAGCGTGCGCATTTCACTTTCCCAAACCTGATAAGGACATGCTGACCCTTTAGAGACACACAACTTCGTGCCAGACTGGAGACTGAAAGAGGAAGTTGGCTTCATGCCAAAAGAAAAGGAGGTTTGAAAGATTTGATCCGGGTGGGTATAAAGTCCTGAGAAACACTGAAGTTGACAGATGTTACGTAGATCGTCACAGCCGTCACAGGAAACACAGCATAACAGCTCTTGTCCTAGTCCAGAAGACCCTGATCGTCACAGCCCTCACAGGAAACACAGCACAGCAGCTCTCGCCACAGTCCAGAAGACTTGGGGTCACCTCTCCTGCAAGCAAACATGGCCGTCTGGGGGTTGGTGCTGGCGATTCTCACCCTGTATGTGAAAGGTAACCACTCCCTCGCTCTTTTTTGGTGATGGTGGTCATCGTCATTGTCGTTGTCGTTGTCATTGTCGTTGTCGTGCTCTTGTTCTTAGTCTCCTTGATGCTGCTTTTGTTGGTGTTGTTGTAGCTGTTGACAAAACATTGCGTTCTGTCTTTGTCGGTCTGTGTGTCTGCCTGTCTGTCTCTTGGTCTGTCTGTCTACCTCTTGTTCTATCTATCAGTCTCTCCCTTGGTCTGTCTGTCTCTTGGTCTATCTGTCTGTCTCTTGGTCTATCTGTCTGTCTGTTGGTCTATCTGTCTGTTGGTCTATCTGTCTGTCTGTCTCTTGGTCTGTCTCTTGGTCTATCTGTCTGTCTCTTGGTCTCTGTCTCTTGGTCTATCTGTCTGTCCGTCTGTTGGTCTATCTGTTCGTCTGTCTGTCGGTCTATCTAATTGTCTGTCTCTGGATTTGAAAAAAGCTACTGTTATTTTTAGAGTATAGCCCTCTGTCAACCAACTTTGTTAGTTATTCATTATTCATTGTTCCATGCTCTCTCTCTCTCTCTCTCTCTCTCTCTCTCTCTCTCTCTCTCTCTCTCTCTCTCTCTCTCTCTCTCTCTCCTCCCTCCCTCCCTCCCTCCCTCCCTCTTCTTCTCTATCTCATCATCTATATCTATCTATCTATCTATCTATCTATCTATCTATCTATCTATCTATCTATCTATCTATCTATCTATTATCTATCTATTTGAAAATAAGGCTATATCTTACCAGCTTTATTTTAAAGCCTTTGATGTAAAAATTAAACTAATACTACTATATACATCTATCTGAAATCTGGATTCTTACCTGCGTCAGTGTTGTCATGGCATATCCATACCTGTGTCAGTTTTGTCATGACATATCCTTACCTGTGTCAGTGTTGTCATGACATATCCTTACCTGTGTCAGTCCTGTCATAACATATCCTTACCTGTGTCAGTCCTGTCATGACATTCATAGTTACATTTTACGTTCACACCACTTCAAGTCACGGCAGATTTCTATGCATGAAGTTCGAGCTGCTTTTCCCCAGGGATGAGCGCGTCGCCACAAGAGCAGCGCCACCCATCATCTTTCTTTTTCTTCCTGTAAGAGAAAATACAGAGAAAGAAAAACTGTATTTGTTTCCTATCGGAGTGGCTTTTTCCTACAGAATTTGGCAGGGACAACTAACTCTCTTGTTGCCGTGAGGGTTCTTTAACGTGCGCTAAATAATTTTGTGTGACACACAGGACCTCATTTTATCGCCTCATCAAAAAAAAAAAACAAGCACCCAGACCACCCCCACTCATGGTCTAATGCATAGGTGAAAAGTTTTGAGCGCAAACTGGGATCGAACCACCGCACTCTCCGACCTGGACTTGTCACTTTCTAGGCAGGCCTGTTACCTCTAGACCAGCAACCAGGGGGGCGGGATAGCCTAGTGGTCAGAACATTGCGCTCGCAATTTGACGACCCGGGTTCGATTCCCTTTCGAGGAGATTTTTCTCCTGGAGTTAACATCAGTGCTGACTCCACTCTCCCCAAAAGTCATTCGGATGAAACTATAAACCGAGGCCCCGTGTGCGAACGCACGCAGAACATCTTGTGCACACGTTAAATCCTGTTCCGCTTTTCGTAAGAGTAGGCCGTCGTGTGCCGGTGGGAACAGATGACATTTTACAAAACAGTGTTTGTACGCCTTGGCTTCTGCACAGTCCCCCCAGTTCACCCAGCTGTAAATGGGTACCTGCCCTCTTTAGGTTCAGGGAAGGTAAAGCAGCGAGGGAGAGGAGGGAGAGGAGATGGGCACCGCTCTCAATATGCTGGCCCCCTAGAGAAGCTGAGGCCTCTGATGCCTCGCTCCCCTACGACCACACAGGTTATGGGACACCTTTACCTTTTTTTTAATTGAAATTAACCGAAATGCATCAGATATATATATATAATAATATATATATATATATATATATATATATATATTATATATATATATATATATATATATAGATATATATGACAAAAAAAGAAAGCAAACAAACAAGTTTGTGTAGTTTACATCTCTTGTGTTTCGGTTTTATTAACTGTCCTCAGAAAAGTTTTCAGAAAGACGCACAAACACAGCCAGATCATCAACTGCGGGTATGGAAGCTGCTAAAGGCATCTAGATAGATACCAAAAATGGAGTGACTAGCTATATTTACTGCGGGTATGGAAGCTGCTATATTTACTGCGGGTATGGAAGCTGCTAAAGGCATCTAGATAGATACCAAAAATGGAGTGACTAGCTGTATTTACTGCGGGTATGGAAGCTGCTATATTTACTGCGGGTATGGAAGCTACTAAAGGTATCTAGATAGATACCAAAAATGGAGTGACTAGCTATATTTACTGCGGGTATGGAAGCTGCTATATTTACTGCGAGTATGGAAGCTACTCAAGGCATCTAGATAGATACCAAAACTGGAGTGACTAGCTATATTTACTTTCTCACTGGGAGCAAGATACATTATCAAAAGATGTCTAGTATGGTTATACCTTTTTTACATTAGAAAAGAGAGCAAACAAGAGGCAGGTACACCATAGACCTTGATAAACTATAGGAACGGAAGACTGGGTGAGGGGGAAGAAGTGAAAAAGGAAATACACAGAGGTAAAAAGAAGTGAACATGAGAAAATAAGTAAATATCACACAGTTACCAAAGGACCCATATGCTCGCGCGCGTGCGTGCGCGCGCGCACACACACACACATACACAAATGAAAAAAAAAAGATAAATTAAAATGCAGGAAGAGTATAGGCAGAAACAGAAAAATAAGGAGGGAGGGAGAGAAAGAGAGACAGACAAACAGACAGGCAAAGGGAGTAAGGCCAGACAAAGATGGGAGGAAATGGGGGACATACAACTTGCACAATATACGTTGCTAACCATGCTTACCCAACCTCCAACCCCCACATAGATCTATCATCATAACCATCTACACTTAGATGGAGAACACAAGTATCCAGGTCCCTGACTAATATAATATACATGTGTACACACACTACACACCATCACCATCACTACCAAGGCTGTCACCACCACCTCCTATCTACCCCCCCTACACACACACACACACACACACACACACACACACACACACACACACACACACACACATAAACTGACTGCACACTAACCTCCAACATTGCTTGCTGCCCAAGCGGTGCACATCATGGAAAAACAAACCGGCACAGAGACGCCACAAGCTTTTGCGTAATGGTATACGTCATTTTCAAAATGACGACAAAAGTAAACCCTCTTCAGGATGACTAAACAAATCTACAAAGCCTCTGAACCAGGCCTCCAATGCCCACCTTCCCCCAGGCACTGTCAGAGGCTAGTACACAGCCACCCTGGGTGTACGCCCACCCAGCCACATACACATATCCATACAGGGCACGCACACACATACACACTCATGCACCACACACACACACACACACACACACACACACACACACACACACACACACACACACACACACACACACACACACTCATGCACATAATATATGCGCCACACACACACACACTATAATATATATATATATAATATAGATATATATATATATATATGTATATATATATATATATATATATATATATATATATATATATATAATATATATATATATATATATATAATATATATGCGCCCCCCACATATAATATATATATATAATATATATAATATAATATATATATATAAAATATATGCGACACACACACACACACACACACACACACACACACACACACACACACACACACACACACACACACACACACACACACACACACACACACACACACATATTGATGCACAGGTAAATAGTTTGCTGTGACAACTAAACGACCATAATTATGGAGTCAGATATTTTAGTTGAGGCTTCCCCTCAACAGCATTCTCTACCTACATGTACTGTATACCTCCAAACACGTCATAGAGTCAGGTGTTTTAGTTGAGGCTTCCCCACAATAGCATTCTCTAGCTACATGTACTCTAGGCATAGCTCCAAACACGTCATAGAGTCAGGTATTTTAGTTGAGGCTTCCCCACTTTCATGTACAGCATCTCAACGTCTACTCTCCACCATAGTACTGTATACCCCCAAAGGCACGTCCTAGAGCAGTGTTTAGTTGAGGTTTCCATCAGTGGCTTCCCTAAGCTACAACCTTTTGCATGCTATTTTTTTTATACTTATAAATTTTCGTCATTGGGCTCCTACCGCACACGATGGCCTGCTCTCCAAAGTGTGGAACGGGATTTTAAGTTGTTCTCAAGATGTTCTGCGTGCGTTTTGCACATGGGACCTCGGTTATAGTCCATCCGATGGCCCTTTGACATTCAATGTTCCTTTTCGTCAAACTGAGCTGATGGAAAACAGGGCGAGCTGGGTACAAACCTAGAAACTCGCGGTTTATGGCAGGCAAACGTCTTTACCATCCTGCCACCGTCCTTCCTAGGCATACTAGGCATAGCTCAAAACACGTCATAGAGTCAGGTATTCTAGTTGAGACTTCCCCTCAACAGCATTCTCTAGCTACATGTACTCAAGGCATACTCCAAACACGTCATAGAGTCAGTGTTTTAGTTGAGGCTTCCCCAATAGCATTCTC
>CM060338.1:1371992-1374492 GCA_030674155.1 Stramonita haemastoma
TAGTTTCCCAAAGCCCTTTCTGTATTATTTCTCCCCAAAGGGCAGAGTTGTTCATTTATCCCGAAATTGATGTTGTTTTTTTTTTTCCTGAGGACGGGGGCGGAGTAGCCCAAGTGGTTACAGCTCCCATATAGTTTATATATGACCTGAGGGGTCCATCTTTATTGGTGCGTAAATGTCAAAACTGCATACATACGGGGACTGGATGAAAAAAAAAAAAAAAAGCACACATGAGTCCAGCTTCCTCCACTCCTCACGGTCCTCCGCCCTCCGTAGCAGGTCGTTCCACCCAAGGCCTGTCCACTCTCTGATACTGTCTTCCCATCGTTTCCTCTGTCTGCTTCTTCGTCTCCCTCCCCTTACAGTTCCCTGTAAGAATGTATTGGCCAGTCCAGATGATCGTGTGACGTTCCCGTACCACTATAGTGCGTTTTTTCACTGTAGTTAGGAGCCCTACATATGGACCGATGGCATTCTTTCTTCTAGTTTTCTCTTCTTCATTAGTGATGTGGTCTCTGAATGAAATTCCAAGGAGTTTGCGAAAGCATCTCATCTCCATTGCCTGTATCCTTCTTTCAATGTCTGCTGTCAGGGTCCATGTTTCACATGCGTAAGGCAAAAGGAGAGAGGGAGGTCATTATAGATTGATGGACCAGAAATAGAGAAAGAGCGACGGCCAACCGTGAGGTGGTTGAATCTAGCTAGGTATTCGTAAAAACACGGTATCTGCAGCAAAGCGGAAGAAAGAAGTATACAGAGGTGAAGACATTCACAGAGCTAGGAGGGTGCTGTTTCGTGGAGACATTCATTTTGTAACAAAGAGTGCTGATCTTAGAGTTTACTCTCTACGTGACATGCAGCCGTTATCCTCGAAATAAAAGAATAAATGAATGAATAAAATATCAGTTGGGTTGATTTTGGTTCTGACCCTGTTCCATGGTGATTTCTTTAGATGAGGTTATATAAACCTAGGTTTCTTTCCCGCGAAAGAACCCACGCCCTTTTCAGCATGGTTCACCTTATTCAGTGTTCTTGCCCTGGGTTACTGATGTAGCAGCTCGACTAGTCCTCAGAAAGAACAAAATCTAAGAACATTACACCCTTTCTTTGCGGTCTCTCCACCGGTTGCCTGTGACGCAGAGAGTAAACTCTAAGATCATCCTCTCTCTGTTACATAATGAATGCCTAAAAAAAAGAAAATTCAGCACCCTCCTACTTCTGTGAATGTCTTCACCTCTGTACACTTCTCATTTTTCCCGTTCTGCTATAGATACCTTGTTCTTACGAATACCTACCTAGATTCAACCAATTCGTAGTTGGCCGTCGGTCTTTCTCTTCTCTTTCTTATTTCTGGTCCATCACTCTGGAATGACCTCCCTGTCCCCTTTCGCCGAGAGCCTACTTATGACACTTTTTAATCTAGCCTCAAGACCTGCTATTTCTAACCTAAGATAATTATTACCCTCATGTTTCATCTCATATTATTTTATTCCTGCCCTTGACAGACAAAATACCCATCAACCAGCCAGAGAGAGAGAGAGAGAGAGAGGGGAGAGTGGGGGGGAATATAAAGAGAGAAAAGAGTGTGTGTGTGCGTGCGTGCGTACGTACGTGTGTGTGTGTGTGTATGTTTGCGCGCGTATGGAGTGCGTGCACGCGCGCGTATGTGTGTGTGTTCGCACGCGCGCACGTGTGTGTGTGCGTATGGTGTGTGTGCATGTGTGCGAGCGTACGTTGTGTGTGTGTGTGTGCGCGCGCGCAAAGAAACACTCAAATAGATGGGGGAGTGTGCGTGTTAAAGATTAAGCGTTACGTTAAGAGAGGGAAACAGCTACAGAATGTCAACATGGTGTGAGGCAATATGTGTGCGTGTGCGCACATGCGTGCGTGTGGGTGTGTGCATGTGAGCATTTGTTGTGTGCGGGGGGGGGGGGGGGTGCGTGAGTGTGTGTGTATGCGTGTTTGTGTGTTTGTGTACGTGCGTGTATTTGTGTGTGTGTGTGCGTGCATGCGTGTGTCTGTATGTGTGTGTGTGTGCATACTTGCTTATGTGTGTGTGTTTGTGTGTGTATATGTTTGCCTGCGTATATGCATGTGTGCGTGCGTGTGTCTATGTATGTGTGCGCGCGCGTGTGCGTGTGCAGTGTGTGTGTGTGTGTGTGTGTGTGTGTGTAAAGAAACATTCGCAAAACTAGGTGGAGGGTGGGTGCGTGTAAGGAATTAGGTGCAACACTATGGAAGACAAAGGAAAACACTATGTTATCATGGTGTGCATATCAATTCAGCAAATCATTTCGTTTCCTTTGCAGCATTTCATCTGTCCAGATATTTTTATTGGATGGAGTAACAGACAGACAGAGAGACAGAGAGAGACAGTCAGAAAGACAGACAGAGACAGACAGACAGACAGTCAGAACGACAGACAGACAGAAACTGAGTCAGAGACAGACAGAGAGACACGGAATAGCCTAGTGGTTAGAACATTACTCTTGCAAATCTG
>CM060338.1:1379492-1381992 GCA_030674155.1 Stramonita haemastoma
TTCTCTATTCTACAGCCATGCTGATTTGGCGAGCAAAAATATTTTGGGTTTTTTTTTTCACATCTCCCCATTTCTTCTGGATTTTTGCGTGTGTGTGGTGGGGGTGGGGGGGGTGTTTGTGGGGTGGGGGGGTGTGTGTGGGTGGGTATGTTGAGTGTGTGTGGGGCGGGGGGGGGGATGGGTGTGTGTCTGTCTGTCTGTTTGGTTAGTGTGTGTGTGGGGGGGGGGGGGGGTGTTTATTCAATTCTTTTATATCGAGGATAATGGGATAAGCACTCTTGTGTTTTTTACATCCAGTCCCCGTGTGTATGCAGTTTTGTAAATGTCATCTGTTCCCACCGGCACACGATGGCCTACTCTTACGAAAAGCGGAAGTGGGTTTCTGTTTGCGTGTGTGTGTGTGTGTGTTGCTAACGTTTAAAGAAAAGAAAAATAATGGGTGGTGCTGCTCTTGTAGCGACGCTCTCTTCCCGAATCGGAGAGAGCAGCCCAAATTTCACGCAGAGAAATCTGCCCTGACTTCTTCTTCTCCTCCGGACAATTCTATATAAAATAAAAAATGAGTTGTTTTTACAAACTAAACCGCTAGACTCTATGAAGTAACACAGTAAGAAAGTGACACATTTGGGGGTATGATAAGGGGCGGTCAGAATGAGAGTTTTCGTGCTTTGTTTTTACGCGTTTATAAAGCAAACGGAAACAAAATTATGCTTTGAAATTTCAGTACAAGGCAGGATAAAGCTTATAATCATATAATAAATAAAAAATCTCACAATCTTTTTTTCTTTTTTCTTTTTTTTTTTAATATGTTAATACCACTTTATATCACAGCAGATTTCTCTGCGTGAAATTTGGGCTGCTCTCCTCGACCCAAGTGTTTCGCCACAAGATCATCGTGATCTGGGGGCTAGTTTTTCAAATGAGACAATAAACCAAGTCCGTGTGTTACACATCATTATTTAGCACACGTAAAAGAACCCACGGCAACAAGAGAGTTGTCTGTGGCTAAATTCTGTAGAAAAACAACAACTCTGATAAGGAAAACAAATACAGCAGCAGACAGGAAAAAAGGAGAAATTATAAAATAATGGGTGGCGCTGTACTTGTGGCGACGCACTCTCCCCAAGGAAAGAGAGAGAGAGAGGGAGGGGGGGGGGAGAGAGAGAGAGAGAGAGAGAGGAGAGAGAGATGAGAGAGAGAGAGAGAGAGAGAGAGAGAGAGAGAGAGAGCAGCCCGAAGAATTTCACACACAGAGAAATCTGCTGTGACATAAAGTAGTATAAAAGGAAATAAAATAAATGAAATAAAGGAACGATAAAAAAAAAAACCCAAATGGCCAACAAAACATGTTGCTGATCACCCTTAGTTCAAATCGCTCTATCAGCTAGCTTCCAGTCTGTTGTGTGTGTGTGGGGGGGGGGGGGGGGGGGGACTGTTTTTGTCTGGGCCTGTGACAGGCGGCAGCTGTCTGTTTGAAGCTGTTTTAGAGAGACAGACAGGAGGAACAGATTGTCCTGTCTAAAGTCTGTAAGGTGAGACATGTCTGTCTTCTTCTCTTTTTTTTTTCTTTTTTCAATGGCGTTTATTTTTTTATTGTTTTATTTTAATCCACCCGTGTTGTTTCTCTTTCTTGTCTTTTTTTTAGTGCATGCATACTGTTGAGGAGAATTTACAGATGTGCACATACACCATGCGCGTGCGTTGTGCGCGTATATACATGCATGCATACATACATATATGCATACATGCATACACAAATACACGCATACACACATACATATATACAGACAGACAGACAGACAAAAAGACAGACTGACTGACATACATACAGACAAACAGACATACACGCACAGACGCAGGCACGCTCGCTCTCTCTCTCTCTCTCTCTCTCTCTTCTCTCTCTCTCTCTCTCTCTCTCTCTCTCTCTCTCTCTCTCTCTCTCTCTCTCTCTCTCTCTCTCTCTCTCTCTCCCTCTCTCTCGTTAATATAAAAGACAACAGCTACTGTCTGAGCGTTTGAGACAGACAGATAGACGGATAGACAGACAGACAGAGGCCGAATTCTATTTGATCTCTCAATGCCGTGATTCTCGCTCTGCATTGGTAAAGCTATTTGGGTATGACTGGAGCGATAACAAAAATAATGTAAAGTGAATGGCTGGTTCAGAATGACTGAAAGTTTCTAATCATAGCCCTATGACTAACTACACACACACACACACACACACACACACACACACACACATACACATCACAACACAACACACACACACACACACACACACACACACACACACAACACACACACACACACACACACCCACATCAAGTGACCACCCTGCTATTAACTCCTCAGTCCACGCGCACTTATGTCATTCATCACGAGCCTGAAGCAGGCCTGCTTGGAAGTAAGTGCCCACTGACCGCTCTGCTAACTGACCCCTGTATGGTCACCTGTAATGTCCTGCATGCAGTAGCATAGTGATAAGGAGTGGCGGTGG
>CM060338.1:1389492-1395086 GCA_030674155.1 Stramonita haemastoma
TGAGAGACCTCTTCATCCTGAAACAGAAGTTACAGTCTAGGTGATATTCTTACGCACGGCAAAGGTCAGCAAGAGTGACTCTCTAGTAATCAGAGTGGTCGGGGGATAATTAAAATTAAAGTGGGTCTTTTCCTTCTTCCTTCTTCTTCGCTCTCGACTTTACCCTACTTTCCCCTATTCCAGATTCTTGTTCCCTACTTTCTTTCTTTCTTTCTTCTTTTCTTTTCTTCTGGTCCTCGTGTCTTCTCTTGTCCTAGTGTTCTCATTTTCGCCTCGTTCATTTGTTTTTAATCTTCTTCTTTCTCGTATTATTTTCTTTTATGGCATCATGTCCTTACTCTGCTCTTGTTGTTGTTGTTGTTGTTCTTCTTCTTCTTCTTCTTCTTCTTCTTCTTCTTCTTCTTCTTCTTCTTCTTCTTCTTCTTCTTCTTCTTCTTCTTCTTCATCGTCTTGTTCGTCTTGTTCTTGTTCTTGCTCTTCTTGTTCTTCTTGTTCTTCTTCTTTGCATTCTTCTTCTTCTTCTTTGCATTCTTCTTCGCATTCTTCTTCGCATTCTTCTTCTTCGCGTTCTTCTTCTTCGCATTCTTAGTCTTCTTCTACTTCTTCTTCGCATTGTTGTTCTTCTTATTCTTCTTCTTTGCATTCTTCTTCTTCTTCTTTGCATTCTTCTTCTTCTTTTTCTTCTTTGCATTCTTCTTCTTCTTCTTTGCATTCTTCTTCTTCTTCTACCTCTTCTTCGCAATTCTTCTTCTTCTTCTCAATTCTTCTTCGCAATTCTTCTTCGCAATTCCTCTTTGCAATTCTTCTTCTTCTTCGCAATTCTTCTTCGCCTTCTTCTTCTTCGCAAGTCTTCTTCTTTGCAATTCTTCTTCCTCTTCGCAATTCTTCTTCTTCTTCGCAATTCTTCTTCACAATTCTTCTTTCTTCGCAATTCTTCTTCTACCTCTTTGCAATTCTTCTTCCTCTTCGCAATTCTTCTTCTTCGCAATTCTTCTTCTTCTTCTTCGCAATTCTTCTTATTCAGAATTCTTTTTCTTCAGAATTCTTTTTCTTCTTTGAATTCTTCTTCTTTGAATTCTTTTTCCTCTTCTTTGAATTCTTCTTCTTCTTCTTCTTTGAATTCTTCTTCTTTTCTTCTTCCTCTTCGCAATTCCTCTTCTTCTTTGCAATCTTCTTCTTCTTCTTCTTCTTCTTTGCATTCTTCTTCTTCTTCTTCTTCACCTGCTGCTGCTGCTGCTGCTGCTGCTGCTGATGATGATGATGATGATGATGATGATGATGATGATGATGGGAGGAGGAGGAGGAGGTGGTGGTGGAGGAGGAGGAGGAGGTGGTGGTGGAGGAGGAGGATACTGCAGATGCTGCTGCTGCTCTTCCTCCTATTCCTCCTTCTCCGCTTCCTCGTCCTCTCCTTTCCTTCCCTCTAATGCCATCTGCAATATAATTACAATCGAATACGAACACACACACACACACACACACACACACACACACACACACACACACACACACACACACACACACACACACACACACACACACACACACACACACGTTCGATTCCTTTCTTTCCGTATCTTTGTCGATTGTCTTTTTTATGTTTTGTGTTTTTGTTGTGTTTCTTTGTATCCCTTTTTCACAATGTGCATGTTGTGGCCTATATTGAGGAGAGAGAGAGAGAGAGAGAGAGAGAGAGAGAGAGAGGAGGAGAGAGAGAGAGAGGAGAGAGAGAGAGAGAGAGAGAGGGAGAGAGAGAGAGGAGAGAGAAACTAATTCTACATATTCAACGCACACTATAATAGCTGCCAACATTCATACCACCACACTTTATCCATTTCTCTCCAAAAGAAATCGACTCAGTAGTACTTAAGGAACTAGAGAGTGTGAGGCAAACAGACAGAAAGGCAGACAGATAGACAGACAGACAGGGGTTATAAGACAAAAAAGAACCTAACTATACAATACACAAGAGTACTAACAACACTTCTACAACAACAACACTTAACAATCCCTTTCTCACCCCAAAAAAAAATCATGTACACAGGAGTGCTTTAAGAACTACTGGTCAGTTGTCAAGTTTTTACCACAGTGGTCATGATACTGACACCAGTGTTTTTTGTTTTTGTTTTGTTTTGTTTTTGTTTGTTTGTTGTTGTTTGGGGAGGGGATTGGGGTTTTTTTTGTTGTTTTTTGTTGTTGTTTTTTTTTGGGGGGATCGGTGGTCTAGAAAGCGAAAAGTCCGGGTCAGTAGTGTACGACTGTTCGAACTCCGCTTAGGCCCAAAAACTTTTCCACCCATCCATTAAACCATGAGTGGTGGTCTGAATGCTAGTCTTTCGGATGAGACGATAAACCCATGCCCCGTGTGTTACACAAAATTCTTTAGCACACGTAAAAGAACCCACAGAAACAAGAGGGTTGTCCCTGACTAAATTTTTGTAGGGAAATGCCTCTTTGATAGAAAAACAAATACAGTTGCAGACAGGGAAAATAAAGAAAAAATAATGGATGGCACTGCCCTTGTGGCGACGTGCTCTCCCTGAGGAGAACAGCCTGAATTTCATGCAGAGAAATTTGCCGTGACTTAACGTGGTATAAAATAAAATAGAATAAACAAGAAAAATAAAATACAATTACTTTAGTGCCGCAAAAAGTGACAACAGACTGGTGCTGTCGATTTCAACATGGTAAATGTTGATGATTTGCTGTCTTTAGTCGGATTTTTGGGGGGGAGAGTGGTATTGACATGATATTGACACCGGTGGGTTGTTTTTTTTTTCATTTTAGTGCTGCAAACAGTGACATAAGGGTGGAGTTGTCAATGTCAGCATCATTAATGTTGATGATTTGCTGTCTTTAGTGTATAGACTAGTCTGTGGACTTTTTGTTGTTGCTGTCATACAAATGTCAGCTGATATATTGACAACTACTGTGTGTCAGTTTTTCCGATATCATTTGTAATAGGAGGCGTTTTTTTCAAGTTTTTTTTTTTCTTAACTGTGGTTTGGGTGTGTGTGAGTTTGTGTGTGTGTGTGTGTGATGAGAGAGAGAGAGAGAGAGTATGTGTGTTTGCGTGCGCACGTGCGAGCGTATGAGTGTGTTTGTGTGTGTTTGATTTGATTGATTTATTGTTTTATTTGACTTTATTTATTCTTTTATATCGAGGATAATGGAATAAGCACTCTTGTGCTTTTTTTACATCCAGTCCCCGTGTGTATGCACTTTTGTAAATGTCATCTGTTCCCACCGGCACACGAGGCCTACTCTTACGAAAAGCGGAACAGGATTTAACGTGTGCGCAATATGTTAGTGCTGCAAACCCACATGTGTGCGCGCATGTGTGTGTGTCTTTATTTGTATCTCTCTGTGTCTTTGTCTGTATGACACAGGTAAACATTTTGTACTGTAAAAGCAAAATGTTTGAAAGACGCAACTAACTCACTACGCAGACACAAACAATGTATGAACACTCCTGCAAAACAACACTTAACAATCCTTCTCTCTCTCTATAAAGAAATCGACAGGGTATGGTAGCGCTCTAAGAAACGCACGTCAGTTGTCAAGCTTACCACAGTGATCATGATATCGACACCGGTGGTTTTTTTAATTTTATCTTAGTGCTGCAAACAGTGATAACAGGGTAGCGTTGTCAATGTCAACATCAAGAATGTTGATGATTTGCTAGCTGTCTTTGGTATAGACTAGTTTGTGGACTTTTTGTTGCCCTCGTGAAGAAGGAAGAAGATCGTGTATGACAGTTGAACAACTAGAATGAGTTTTTTTGCTTTTTCTGTAAGCTCTGTCAGCTTTTTCATTAAAATAAACACCACAGTGAGATGGAACCCAGCAGCCAGTGATAGTTGAACCTATCAGAATAAGAAAGTGTATCTAATTATTAATGTTAGTCCTAAGATCCTGCCTAGCATTAGTTTCTGAGTTACTAAGATATTGTAATACAGATTTGGAGTCAACACAGAACAAAATCTGCAAAACAGTAGAAGGAAAATCAAGCAGGAAGTACAAAAGAATTAAAATAGCTGTTTTAAGTTCAGCAGTAAAAATGGAATGATTTTTTTTGCTAATATATAATAGGACTTTTCAACATTTAAAGCTGGAGTTATGAATGCTGCCCCTGCTTTTTTATTTTTAAGAAAAGATCCATCAGTGTATACTTTAACTTAAGAAGGGTATGTGTTTTTACGTCTTCCTTAAAATAAGATTCAAGAATAAGCTCATTTTCTTATTTATAAATAATTTATTTTAAAATGTGTTACCTGACGTTCCCATTTTGAGCATGATGATAAAAGAAGTGTGGATTTTCACAGTATTGAGGATTAGTACATAAATCTCTGAGAAGATCAACAGTATGGGTACCTATTGTAACAAGAGGTATTTTTAGCTCTGTGGGGAAAACCTAAAATCTAATAAAAACTTTCCGAAGCAATATTGTTTTTCATGGTTTTGAACTTCTCAAAACATAATATGTAAACGGTTGGCTAAGATAATTATCTAAAGGTAATACTCCTATTTCTATGTACGTTCCTAAAGCAGATGCATGAAATGGAACTCCCAAAGCAAACCCAAAAAACTTTACAATCCAGACTTTGATTTTTGTTTAATAGATACTTGGTGGCACTAAAGAGTAAGTCTTAACCACATGTCAGTTTTGAACGAACCAGAGATTATAATACATGCTTAGGAACATGGGAAAAGATTTGCAGCTAGCCCTCTAAGGGGCTGTTAAACAGAAAATCGGGGAGTACGGGGGTATTACTGAATGTTGTGCTTATGTCAAGTCAAGTCAAGTCAGATGGTACGGGGTACGGGATAGCCTAGTGGTCAGAACATTGTGCTCGAAATTTGACGATCCCGGTTCGATTCCCGTTGGAGGAGTTTTTCTCCTGGAGTTAACATCAGTGCTGACTCCACTCTCCCCCAAGTCCTTCGGATGAGACTATAAACCCCGTGTGTGAACGCACGCAAAACATCTTGCGCACCACGTTAAATCCTTTTTTCCCCTTTTCGTAGGAGTAGGCCATCGTGTGCCGGTGGGAACAGATATTTACAAAACTGCATACACACGGGGACTGGATGTAAAAAAAAAAAAGCACACGAGTGCTTATTCCATTACCCTCGATATAAAAGAATAAAATTTAAAATAGAATAAATAAAAATAAAGAATACGCATTGATTTGGTTTTTTCATCAAGGCATCTATCTCAGGGAAAAAATAGACTTCTTCTGGCTTTGTTCAAAGAATGTTTGATGTGACAATGCCGTGTTAATTTTGAAGTATGATACCTAGAAATTTCACCAGAGGCTTTCAATGCAGAACTTTTTTCACCAATCTTTAAAGATAGGTAGTCGAGGAGGATCAAACACCCATTGTTAAAAAGCACAAGGTGTGTTGTGTGTTGTGCGTGCGTGCGTGCGTGCGATGTGTATGTGTGTGTTTGCGTGCGTGTGTGTGTGTGTGTGTATGTGTGCGCGTGTGCGTTTACGTGTGTGTGTGTGTATACGTGTGTGTGTGTGCGTGCGTGCGTGCGTGCGTGCGTGCGTGCGGTGGTGTGGTGTGTGTGCGTTGGGGGGTGTTTG
>CM060338.1:1395186-1397686 GCA_030674155.1 Stramonita haemastoma
AAAGCGGCAATATCTTATGGAGTTTACATAAGGCATTACTTGATGCATTAGTCGATTTATCATCACTAAGTACTTTAATGGCTCATTTTTGAAGAGAGACAAGAGGCTTCAGATTAGATGGAGCACACTTCCCCCAAACAACAGAACAGTAATCGAGACGAGACTGAATAAAAGAAAAATAGAACAGTTTTTTTGAATGTTCATTTAGAAAATGCTTAATTTGTGAAAGTTGGAATACACTGGATGATATTTCTTTTGTAAAAATTATGAACATGGTCCTGCCATAGGAGGCTTTCATCAATGACTACACCAAGCAATTTGTGCGTTTTAAACCTGCTTTATATTGCTATTTTTATATTTTATTTGTAACAGAGTTTGTTTTAAAGTTTGCCGTTTTTGACGTGCACAGATTAGCATAGCTACTGTTTTGTCAGGGTGAACCAACATAGCATTCACCTCACACCAATGTTTGACTGAATCCATACTAATGTTTAAGTAATGATTGATTCCTTTAATATCATGACTGGCGTATTGTAAAGTTGTATCATCTGCAAATAAATCACAAACAACATTTTTAATGGTTAAAGGAATATCATTTATACAAGGAGAGAATAGGAGTGGACCTAGGACTGAGCCTTGTGGCACACCACAAGGTATGATTTTCATGGAAGAGGTAACCCCATTAGCATAAACTGACTGAGTGCGGTTTGATAAATAGGATTTAAAAAAACATTACCGCATTTTCATCTAAACCATACAACCCAAGCTTATGTAACAAGATATTATGATTTATTAAGTCGAAGGCTTTTGTTAAATCAATAAAAATGACACCAACTGCCTTTCTGTTATTGATTTCTCGCAGCCATGAATCAGTAATCGTACATAGTGCTGTTTCACACGAGTGGTACTTTCTGAAACCTGACTGATGGGAATGCAAAAGGCCTTTGCATTCAATGAAAGATGACAGGTGTTTGTGGATATGCTGTTCAAGAGGTTTAGAGATACTAGATAGAAGTGAAATGGGTCTATAGTTATTTACATCATCTACGTTCCCTTTTGTGTGTTAAAGGGATTACTTTAGCATATTTAAATGCTTCGGGATCGTAATGCTTAGATACACAAAGATTATAGATATAAGTGAGAGAGTCTGCAAAGTGAAATGCCGAGAGCTTCAGTATTTTAGGGCTAATACTATCAAAGCCGCATGAGTTTTTATTTTTTAAAGAATGTAAATAAGATAAGACTTCATGAATAGACAATAAGGGAACAGGAAATTTTGTGTTTCCTTTTCCTTTGCAAAAGTCTTTTAAGATATTTGAATCAAAAGTTGTGATATTGCTATCAATAAGTTTACTCCCAATGCTAGCAAAATGATTATTTAAAACATTAACAGGGATGTGACAGTCTTCACGTGAAGTAGATTTAGAGAGTTGACGAATAGCAGACCAGATTAAGCGTCCATTGCTTTAATCTTGAACTAATTTTTGGAAGAAACAATGTTTAGCTTTTCTAATCATATACTTGACTATATTGCGTTTTTTCTTGTATTCCTCATAAAGACCACGTTTCTTTAAGTCATCTCTGTGGTTGATTGCTTGTAAAATTTCTCGGGTGAGCCAGCCAGGCAACATTTGTGATTTTAGGCGTCTTTGAAGTAGAGGAATATGCTTGTTGACAATGCTTAAGAAAAGTGATGTCCAAAAGGAGAGGGCATCATCTACATCAGTGTAGCTAAAAATATTGGAGAAAGGCGCACAAGCAAGATCAGAGTAAAAATGCATGCAAAAGAGGAAGAAGAAGAAGAAGAAGAAGAAGAGAAGAAGAAGAAGAAGAAGAAGAAGAAAAGAAGAAGAAGAAGAAGAAGAAGAAGAAGAAGAATTGCGAAGAAGAAGAAGAAGAAGAAGAAGAAGAAGAAGAAGAAGAAGAAGAAGAAGAAGAAGAAAGAAGAAGAAGAAGAAGAAGAAGAAGAAGAAGAAGAAGAAAGAATTGCGAAGAAGAAGAAGAAGAAGAAGAAGAAGAAGAAGAAGAAGAAGAAGAAGAAGAAGAAGAAGAAGAAGAAGACAGAAGAAGAAGAAGAACAAGAATTGCGAAGAAGAAGAATTGCGAAGAAGAAGAAGAATTGCGAAGAAGAAGAATTGCGAAAGAAGAAGAAGAAGAAGAAGAAGAAGAAGAAGAAGAGAAGAAGAAGAAGAAGAAGAAGAAGAAGAAGAGAAGAAGAAGAATTGCGAAGAAGAAGAAGAAGAAGAAGAAGAAGAAGAAGAAGAAGAAGAAGAAGAAGAATTGCGAAGAAGAAGAAGAAGAAGAATTGCGAAGAAGAAGAAGAAGAAGAAGAAGAAGAAGAAGAAGAAGAAGAAGAAGAAGAAGAAGAAGAAGAAGAAGAAGAAGAGAAGAAGAATTGCGAAGAAGAAGAAGAAGAAGAAGAAGAAGAAGAAGAAGAAGAAGAAGAAGAAGAAGAAGAAGAAGAAGAAGAAGATGAAGAAGAAGAAGAAGAAGAAGAAGA
>CM060338.1:1402686-1412686 GCA_030674155.1 Stramonita haemastoma
TTTTGACAGGTGTGACTCCTTGCACTATGAGATGAAAAGGTTCTTGTCACGAATAGGCATTTCTCACCCGAAGCGTTCAGCTATGCACGCCCAACTTAACTAACACACACACACACATACACACAGACACACACACACAAACACACACACACACACACACACACACACACACACACACACACACACACACACACACACACGCACACAACACGCGCGCGCACGCACGCACGCGCCACACACGCACACACCACAACACACATCAACATAGTTCACCTATCTCTTCTTCTAGATTTCTTTAGGTGGCTGCTCTTCTTGTTGCAGTTGTTGTTGTTCTAGTTGTTGTTGTTCTTCACGATTCTTCTTCTTCGCATTTTTTTCCTTCTCCTTTTCCTCTTCTTCTTCTTCGCAATTCTTCTTCACAATTCTTCTTTTCTTGCAATTCTTTTACGCAATTCTTCTTCGCAACTCTTCTTTGCAATACTTCTTTGCAATTCTTTTTCTTTGCAGTTTTTCTTCACAATTCTTCTTTGGCATTCTTCTTGTATGGAATTTTTCTTATTTGGGGGGAAACTTTTTCTTTATCTTCTGAGCATTTTTCTTAAAAATCGTCTTCAGGTTTCTTTTCAACATTTTTTTCTTAGCTTTCCATTAACATGTCCAGCATATTTCTTCAGCATTAAAGCATTCTTCTTCTTGTTATTATTTTTACCATTCATCGCATTCGTATCAGTTCTTCTTAGCATTTGTAGCATTTTTCTTAGCATTCGTCCTAGCAGTATTTTTCATTGTATTTTTTTAGTTCTTAAGAGTATTTTTCTTGGCATTCTTTTTGGTATTCTTTTTCCTTGCAATCTTCTATTTTGCAGTTTTTTTTCATATTTTATTCATTGTTCTTCACATTTGTCAGAGCATTCTTCCTCGCACTCTTCGTTCTTCTTCGCATTCTTCTGGATAGTCGTGCTAGCATTCTTAGTCTTCACGCTCTTCTCAGCTATTTTTGCCTTTTTTTTCATTTTCCTACTTTTTTTTTTGCATTTTTTCTTAGCATCTTTCTTCTTCGCTTTTTTTTTTAATTGCATCCTAACCTTTGCTTCGTTTTTTTCTTATTTCATTTTCTCTTTCACTTTTCTCTTGGCCGATTTTTCTGTTCTCCCCGCCTGTCTTTACTATGCAGACATTTATGATATTATCTGTTGATATGTGGTGGCGATGTACAAAAAAAATTCAAAATTGTGCTCTCTCTCCCAGCAGAAGGGGCTAACTTGCAGAAAACGATTCCTGATGTATTGCTAATATTTACACTCTTTTCTGTGTGGCTGTATGTTTTTTTTAATGTGATGAAAGATGTCCAATAACCTCTATAAGATTTTGTACAACATTTCTGAAAAAAATGAAAGTATTTAAAAAGATCGGAGAGGTGATTCGGTGTGGAGGGGGGTGGGTGGGGTGGGGGGGTAGGGGGGTTGTATGCATCTGAAATGCAGATGAGAGTTGAATTGAGGCTATGAATTGTAACTATTCACACAGAACAAAACCAGACACACAGACACACAGACACACACTATACACACACACACAACACACACACACACACATACACACACATACACACACCAACGCACACACGCAGGCGCGCACGCACGCACGGACACACGGACGCACGGAACGCACATACACGCCTTGCGCGCTCGTGTGCGGAGCGCAAACTTACACACAACCAACTAACCCAATATCCAATCAGCCAGTTTCCCATAGTCAACCAACTAACCAACCAATCAACTCATCAACCAATCAAGAAACCCAAACCCAAAATCAACTCATCAACCAATAACTAACCAACCAATCAACTAACCAAAACCAATCAAACTAACCAACCAATCAACTCATCAGCCAATCAACTAACCAACCAATCAACTAACCAACCAATAAAACTAATCAACCAATCAACTAACCAACCAATCAACTAACCAACCAATCAACTAATAACCCCAATCAACTAATCAACCAATCAACCAAATTTTTAACCAGCCTAGCAGCCAGCTTCCAAGCCAACTATTCAGCCAACCAGCAAATCAGCAACAATTACAACCCAAGCCAACCAAAAAAAAACAGCCAATCAAAACCCAACCACCAAGCCAAACAATTCAACCAGCTAGCTAACAAATCAATCAACCAACCAACCAGCCAACCAGTCAGCTTTCCATCCAGCTTAACTAACCACATGCGACCAAACATTGAGCCAAAATAGAGAACAAAACCACACACAATAATAGCATACAAACCAAGTGAATTAACGCACATGATTAAAATAGAGTTAAAACCTGTGTATGCACAAGAACTGTTCGCGCGTTAACAAGCACACAGGAAAAAAGAAGAAGGCAATATAATTATTTTAAACAAACGGGGAAAAAAAAAAAATAACAAAATAAACAATTACCAAAAATGGCAAGCAAATTCATTGCAGATCACATACAGACTTATGATGATCTCAACGAAAAAAGAAAAAAACACAACAGTTCTAGCCGTTATGAAAAAATATTCAATATAAAAAAATAACGTTTATCTATGATAAGAAAACGTTCTCGATTGGAAAAAAAAAAACCTAATGGTAGTTTTTACACTGTGAGTAAATAAAAATCCTCTTTCTCAATTGATAATTGGAAAAAAAAAAGACGACACAAAAGAAACAAGAAAAGAATTAAGTAGACCGAATCTTTAAAAAAGGTTGTAAATCAACAAGAAACGCACCACCTCGGCTGGTTTTTTTTAAAAAAAACCAAAAAAGTAACACAATTTATAAAGTGGTACAGTTGAATAACCCTGGTGGAAACAGAATGAGGACAACCTACCTCACTATCACCACTGCAAATGAAGACATTCTACCTCATACTGGAAATGAATGGACATTTCTACACTCACTTATCACTACTGGAAATGAAGACATCTCTACCTCACTATTCACCACTGCAAATGTAGACATTCTACCTCAATATCACTACGGGAACTGAAGGACATTCTACTCACTATCACCACTGCCAAATATGAGGACACAATGCGCTTGAAATTCCATTGGATAGAAAATAAGGACACTCTACCTTACTCGTCACTGTTGAAAAAAAGTTTTGTTGTGTCACCTAATTAAAGGTCAGTTTTGCAATTAAAGAAATAGCAGCGAATCGCACACCAATGAATAAATATTGTAAAAATGTGGTCACAAAAAAGCACGCAAGTGTGTCAGTTAAGGACTTGAGGAGTAGGCTTTATAAAAAACAAAACATGAAAATGCAAATGGCCATGCGCTCAAGATAAGGATTTGTTCAAGAAAAAGAAACATGGGGAAAGAGGCAAAGTCATCTGATGTTGGTTATTGAAATATATTCATATTTATACAGTGCAGTTGTAAGACAAGCGGAGGAAAACTGTGTGAAAACCTACTGGCTTAACTCTTAATCTATGTAACAAAATGTAGCGTGTCACAGAAGCCAAGAAAGTGTTTCTCTAGAAGTATGGGGTTTTAGTAAATTCCATTTTTAATTCCCGGTATTTAGATACATTATTATCTCTTCTTTAAAACAGAGAAATTTTGTAGGTTACGAGCAAATACTAGAGATAGATAGATAGAAAGAAAGACGAGAGACAATAATTAATATATCAAATAACAATAAAAGAATGTTTCACATGCAATAAAATGAATGAATGCCAAATACACTAGGGCTAAGTCACTTGGATCGACTTTCCTCCAAATAAAAAACGTTTTACTGACCAAAAAAGATGGCAAAGAGTACAGCACTAGCATCCTCGGAAACTCTTAGAACGCATTATACAGATGCTTCAATACTCAATACTTAATTGGCCCCTGGCAACGAATACAGACACAGATCGGATGCGAGCAATGTACTACCCAAAGTTCAGTTAGTTACCACTGGCAACTCTGAAACTAATAACATATCTATTCGCCATCAGAACTAGCACCACAGTCAGGTTGCAAACCAGCCATTACCGGCAATGCCAGGCTGAAAATCGTCTCTGATAGACTCAAGTCACAGGCAGGACCACCTTTTAGCTGTCAAGTTCTGTTTCTGGCTTCTACCACAGGCATCCGTCTCTGTAGTGCAGAGAATAAATGTGTCGGGGAATAGTGGCAAAGTATTCTCCAAAGTTAAGGACAAAATTTTGGGGGCCTTTTAGTGTTTTCAGGAATTATTAAATAAAATGCACACGAATCCTTCTTGTCAGTCTCCAAAAACTTTGTTCTGTCTGTTAAAAATGTTGACTTAGTAACGATGTTCATTCTATTGCCAGATGAATAGTTAAATGGCTTTAAAAAAAAATTCCATTGAAAAAGTTAGGTTAGGCTTGGTTCTAAGACTTTAATATAAATCAAATCTGCGTCCCGGATTTAAAATAAGAAGACAATTATTTAATAGGAACGTAACAACAGACAAACTGCAGACAGAGCAAAGTGATATTCTTCCTTGAAGTAATTTTGCTTTCTTTAGAGGCAATGAGGTGTGGACATTTGAATATTACTTATTCATTTTGAGATAATACTCATTTTCTGATTAATTAAAATGTTTTTCACCAACAATTTTGTATATTAAGGATACCTTTAAAATGGTATCTTGAAACTTATAAGTACCAAATTTTGTTTTATAAAAATGTAGCTTATAGTGAAAAAAGCATGACAATTGAGTTTCAAAAGCTTTACTAAATCTACTGGTTTAGGCCTTAACAACTATTGTGTATAATCATCTTTCTAAAGCTTTGATATGCAACTTTTATCTTAATTTGGGTCAATGTTTTTTACAAGTGAACAAAATGCCAAGATGCATGTATTAGCTATTGTTGACTTCATGATTTTCTTGTGCTAACATCTTTTTTTTTTGGTGTCTCTAATAACCTTTTTTTTCTATTTTGCACCACCTTTTTTCATAGCATGGGCATGAGTTTTTAAACGTCCTTTGAATTCGGGACCACTTCTTTTTTCAGAATTATTCACATCCCCTCCAGTTCACGTGTCTACAAACTTCCTTTAGGGCTTTTCTTTACATTTTCTTTATCAGAAAAAACAATAAATTGACAGGGACTCGTGATTGAGTGACCCTAATCCATTGTAATTTATCCCTTCAATGTCCTTCCTCCCTTTCCGCACCTCTCTCCTCCATTCTTCCTCTCCTCCTTCCCTCTTCTCCTTTCTTTGCTTTCCTCCTCCCTCTTCTCCTTCTTCTTTCCCTCCTCCCTCCGTCTCCTTCTTCTTTCCTCCCCCTCTTCTCCTCTCTTCTTCCCTCACTTCTTATTTGCTCTTCCTTGTGTAGTCCCGTTTAATAACTCGTCCTGCTTCTTTTAACTTTAATATGTCACCCAGTTATCAGATTATGGCGTGAGGTATCTGATGTTGGATATGTGTCGTCTTGGTGCGATGTTGCACACTTTACAAATTATCTATTAACTCGGCTATTCTCCGCCTCGAGGGAGTTGTTTTTCTACAGGAATATTCTCTGCCATGTGGCCGCCATTCCAAAAGCTTGTCCGACCTGCAGCCCTGTGCCAATGCTGATAGATTCTAGTTAGCCTTGAACTGCAGCCCTGTGTGGCAATGCTCTGATAGATAGAAAAGATAGTTAGAATAGATAGATAGATAGATGATAGATAGATAGATAGATAGAATAGATAGATAGATAGATAGAAAGGACAGCCTCTGTCCGGCAGCCCCTGTGGGCAATGCTGATAGATAGACAGCCTCTGTCCTGCAGCCCTGTCGCAATGCTGATTAGATAGACAGCCTGTGTCCTGCCAGCCCTGTGGCAATGCTGATAGATAGATAAAGCCTGTGTCCCTGCAGCCCTTTTTGTTGGCAATGCTGTTAGATAGATAGATAGCCTGTGTCCTGCAGCCTCCTGTGGCAATGGAATGCTGATAGATATAGATAGCCTGTTCCTGCAGCCCGTTGTGGCCAATGCTGGAATATAGATAGATTAGCCTGTGTCCTGCAGCCCTGTCGGCAATGCTGATAGATAGACAGCCTCTATGTCCTGCCGCCCTCTCCTGTAAGGCAATGCTGATAGTTAGATTGCCTCTGTCCTGCGCCCCTGTGGCAATGCTGATAGATAGACAGCCTATGTCTGCAGCCCTGTCGGGCAAATTGCTGATAGATAGCCACAGCCTCTGGTCCTGCAGCCCTGTGGCAATGCTGATAGTTAGAAGACAGCCTGTTGTCCTTGCTGCCCCGGTGGCCAATGCTTGATAGATTGGATAGGCCTGTGTCCTGCGCCCTGTGGGCCAATGCTGAATAGATAGATAGATAGCCTTGTGTCCTGCAGCCCTGTGGCTACTTTGTGATAGTATAGATAGCCTGTGTCCTGCAGCCCTTGAGGCCAAACAGGAATGATTGAGTGATAGTATAGATAGCCTGTGTCCTGCAGCCTGTGGCCTGCTTGATAGATAGATAGCCTGTGTCCTGCAGCCCTGTGCAATGCTGATAGATAGACAGCCTCCTGTCCTGCAGACCTGTGGCAATGCTGATAGATAGATAGGCCTCTGTCCTGCAGCCCTCGTGTGGCAATGTCTGACTAGATAGACAGCCGGGCTGTGCCTGCAGCCTTTCCCGGTCGGCATGCTGATAGAAAGACATACTCTGGTCCTGCACCCCTTGTGGCAATGTGATAGAGATAGATAGCAGCTGTGTCCTGCCAGCCCTGTGGCAATGCTGAGTAGATGTAGACAGCCTCTGTCAGTTCTGTCTCTTTTGTTTGTTTGTCTGTCCTGTCCTGTCTGTCTGTTATGTCTGTCTGTCTTTGTCTTTGTCTCTCTCTTCTCTCCTCTCTCACTCTCTCTCTCTCTCTCTCTCTCTCTCCTCTCTCTCTCTCTTCTATCTGTCTCTCCTCCTCTCTCTCTCTCTCTCTCTCTTCTCTCTCTCTCTCTCTCTAGATGTTTGAGAGGGAGGAAAATTTTACGACTGCTGATGCATATTGCTGAAGACTTGCACATGCACATAATAAGATGTGGAGTTCTGCCCCTTAAACAGCAATATGCTATGGCTACAGTGAATTACAGCAGAGAAAATGCGTGTCCCTTCTTGCCCATTTCAGCTGAAAATGTGATGCATTGTCTATTGTGAATGCTACTTGTTATCAATGGTATACGCGTCATACTTCTTGAAAGACTCAGTTCAGTTTCATTATCAATACTGATTCAGCTACCCAAAATTATCAACATATGGAACATTTGTCTAGGTTTCTTTTCCCATGGCATTAAAAGACGATCTGGTATTGTGTTAGATGAGGTTTTGATATTGAAATATATCCTATTATAATTTTTGGGGGGGCAGAATCTAATGATCTCCCCACCTCCTCTCAGCCGCCATCTGGATTTGATGTGGGTTTTAGACGTTTAAATAGTAACGATGTAAATGACTAATTGAAAGGTGATTCTAATGATCCCATGAAGTAATCAAAATGTCAATTCGTTATTAGCAGTATCATCATTCTTTCGTTTTTTTTGTTATGAAGATACGTTTGATTCCGACTTTGTGTTGATGAGTTATTTGTCACATTTTACAGACGTTCAGGACAGGGTGTTCTATACTCTCAGAGGGTGACGTAATTATTGTTGTTTGCATGGGGTGCAAACACACACACAACAAACACACACACACACACACAGCACACACACACCTACACGTGTGGGATGTGTTTTTCTTTCTTGTTAATTTAGTGTTTAGATACAGTTCGCTTAATGTATGAGGTGATCTTGAGCCACAACTAAACACTGCATAAGAGGACAAACACACAACAGACACACAGACACGCGCATTATAGCACGCTACGCGCGCTGAGTGCGCGCGCGCACACACACACACGCGCTAATAATCCCTTAAAAATATTTTTTTTTTTTTAAAAATCTGTAATCTATATTGATAATATATATATTTTTTTTTAGTCTAACCCACCCCCCACCATTTTTCCGTTTCACTCTCTTTCTTCTTTCCTTTCGATTTTTTATGTAACTTTCAATCTGATAATATTATTATTATATTTTTATTCATAAGGAGGTTGTTTTTTACGTTTATAAATGTGTATTGATGTGATGTGTTAGGTGTTTTTTTTTGTATTTTTTTTAATAATAATTTTTTTTTTTATATTCTCCCCCCCCCTCCCTTCCTCCCTCGTCCGGTATCATGTATGTGGAAGGACGTAAACTTGAAGACTATACAATACACGTTCACACTTGTATACATCGCATACACGATCCATGATGCATGCATGCATACAAACACACATACATTACATTACATACATACATACATACATTACATACATACATACATACATACATACATAATACTACATACATACTACCATACATACATTACAATACATACATACATACATACATACATACTATACTAAAAACATACATAAATACATACATACATACATACATACATACATACATACGATATCATAATACATACATAACATAACATACATAATACATACATACCTACATGCTATGCATTGCATGCTTGCATGATTGCATGCAGACAGACAGACAGACAGGACAGACAGGGGACAGACAGACAGACATACATACAGACATCCATCCATTCCATCATCATCAATTCCATCCATCCATACATCCATCCATCCATCCATCCATCCCATCCATCCATACAGACATACATACATGCATTTTACATACATAGCATACATACATGACAATAGCATATATAACATACTTACATACATATCTATACATACATAACATACATACAAAACATATCATACATACATACATACATACATTCCCATCCATACATCCATACATTCCCAGTATTGAATACATACATACATATCCTACATAACATACAACATACATACCTACTTTATACATATTACAATACATACATACATACATACATAACATCATACATATACATTTTTTTTTTTTTTTTTTTTTTTTTTTACATACATACCACAATACCCATACATACATAATAATACATACATACATACATACATACAAACATTCATACATACCGAATCATAAAAGGAAAAACTCAAGTAAGACATAAAAGGCTTCATCAACAGATTTCAATTCTGAATATCTAAGCCTGTTCTCTTTTTTCACGAAATCTTTTCTATGTTTATTCTGAATATTAAACAAAAAAACCTCAATTAAACTGATTTTATAGGCACCATGATGTTGATGCAAATTTAGACAATTTAAGAGAAAGACAAAAAAGGATGACTGATCAAATAAAAAAAGGCAATTTGTCTAATCATGTGTTTATTAACAATTTCCTAAGTGCTTTCTTATATCTTGATCATTTTGATATGCAATTTACATGCTTATGAGAAAAACACACCACACAAAACAAAAAGCTACAAATGAAGATTAAAAAGTAGAGCAAAACAAAACATAATGCACATGAAGTCCTAACGCAACAAAACGAAAACTCAAACGCTGTTATGTTTAATGGATTGTGTTCCCTTTTATTCCATATCGATGAATCAGCCGGATTTGTTTTTTACACATTCTATCAAATCGTATCTCCTGTGATTATAATCACTGTCAGATTTCGTGCCTTTTTAAACTTCCAATCTTTGTGTGCGTTTTTTATAGTGAAGTGTTCCAACATAGTGTGGCTTCTTATAGGGCCGTAGAGGATGTTTTGTGATCCATTAATATCTCTTATAAAAAGTACCTTGAGAAAACGTATGAGAGTTTCTTTATTCTTTCATTAAATATGATACGACGTATTCTCTGGTTCATTTATTGGTTTGGTCCATTCATTATCTTCATTCATTCATTCATTCAGTTCAGTCGTCGTCAGTCAGGCAGTCAGTTCAGCGGCAGTCACGTCTAGTCAGTCAGTCAGTCAGTCAGTCTTTAAAAAACAAAATTCATTGTTTTATTTCGAGGGATAACGGAAGAATCACTAGTGGGGTTTTTTGTTTTTAAATATGTAGTCCTCCGTGCTGGGCCTACTACGCTTTGG
>CM060338.1:1417686-1433663 GCA_030674155.1 Stramonita haemastoma
GGGGTCCGTCGCGGGGGTGGGGGGTGAGGGGGGGGGGGGGGGGTTGGGGGCTGCGTGAGGGGAGACGCAGGCTACAGGTGTTGAGTTGTGGGGGTGGTTGGGGCGGTGGGGGTGCGCGGTAGGTGGGCGGCGTGGGTGGGTGTTGGGAGGTGGATTGGTACGCGGGGGGGTAGTGGCGGTGAGTCGGTTGTGTGTGAGCGGGGTGGAGTATGGGTGGGGATGTGGTTGGTCGTCGGGGTTGTCAGTGGGAGCGGGGTGGTGCGTGGGGAGCTAGAGTGCGGGGCGGAAGGGTGGGATGGGGGGCAGGAGGGGGGGAGGGACGAGGGAGGAGGTTGGGGGGGGGTGGATTGGGGTGTCGGATGGCGTTGAGGGCGGGTGGGGGGACTGGGAGGTTTTGGATGGGGTTGGGCGGGGAATGGGAGAGGGTGGGGGGAAGGTTGGAGGTGACATGATGCGGGGGCGGAGAGGAAGGGGGGTGTGAGGGTGGGTGTGAGGGGGGCGGGGAGGATGGGAGGGGGTGGCTGGACAAGATCGGGGGCAGGGGGGTGTAGGCGGGTTGGGCTGAAGTGGCGGGGTGAGTGTGGGGGGGGCTGGCGGCTGGGTGTGATGAGGTAGGCGTGGAGCCGGCTTGCGGGGAGGGGGGGGGGGAGGGGGAGAGTGGTGGGTGCGGGGCGGTGGTGAGGTGGGGGGGTCAGAGCGGGGTGTGGGGGGTGGCGGGGAAGAGTGGGTGGGGGGGGGGAATGCGGATCACGGGGAGATCGTGCGCGGGGGTGCTTGGCGGGGGGCGGTTGGTGGGGGTGAGCGGGGGGTTTTAGGGGGCATTTGGGGGGGGTGGGTTGGTGTGTCTAGGGAGTGGATAGGCGGGGTCGGGTTGGGGGGCGTGGGGGGGAAGGGGCTGGGTGGATAGGGTTTGCGTTGGGGTGCTGACGGGGTTAAGGTGTCGGGTTCTAGGTCTGCGGGTGGTGTTTGGGCGGGCTGGGGGATTTGGGGTGGTGGGAGGAGGTGGGCGGCGGGTGTGGGTGGTGGTGCGGGGGGGTTGGGGGGTTGCAGCTTCGGGCTGAGGGAGGGAGCGGGGTGTGAGAGGGGGCGTGTGGTGGGGAGGGGGGTTCAGCGGGGTGTTGGGGGTGGGGGGGGGAGCTTGGGGAGTTTGGGGTGGGTTCGTGGTGATGGGTGAGTGGGAAGATTTGCTGGGGGATTAGTGTGTCTAGATCGGTGCAGCGTGTAGGTTTGTATGATGCTTCTGACGTGTAGCGGGGGGGTAGCGGGGCTAAGTGGCTTGTGCGGAATTGCCGGTGTTTTCGGCGAGCGCGTGGGGAGTGGGAGGGGGTCTAGCGTAGTGGGTGCTTTGTGTCGCGTGGAGCGGGGGGCTTTAGCAGGGAGGGTGGGGATCGCGTGGTGATGTGGGGGTGTGAAGCGGGGTGTAGGTGGGGCGGGGCGGTTAGGTTGTGGTGGGTGGGGAATCTGTGTGGGGGGTGTTTGTTTATGCGCTAGAGTACCGTTTGGTGTCGTGTTATTTTGTAAGTAGCGGGCGTTCTGGGTTATTTGTTATTGTTATTTTATGTTTTGTGTTTCAGTTTTTTTGATGAATGCGGTGGGGGATTCGTGAGAGGACTTGGTGTGGGAGCGGGGGGGAGAAGCGGGGTGGGGTGGATGTGGTGGAGCAGGGGGGGGGTCGGTGGGTGGGTCAGGGTGCGGGGGGGGGGTAGAGGAGTCGTGGGGGGGGTGGGGCGGGGTTCAGGGTGCGTGGAGGCGGGTGGATGTGTTGTGTGTCTGTTGGTTGAGTAGAGAGTGGTTTTTTTTGTTTCTTAAGCGGGTGGTCTGGAGGTGGGCGGGAGGGAGCGCCTTGAAGGTTTCTTGTTTTAGCGGGCGTGTGTGGGGTGTGGTCGGGCAGTATATGGCGTCGGTGGGTGATGAGGTAGGGGGGCGCGGGTGGGCGGTGCTTTTTTTAATTGCGGGGGGAGAGTGCTCTTGGGTGATAGGTTGGGGGTGCGGCTGACTGGATCGTTCGTGGGGGCTGTGGGAGGTGGGGGTTGGGAGGGGCGCTGGAGTAAGCTTCGTTGAGTTTTTGTGTATCGCTTAATTGTTTAGTTTCTCTGTTGTCATTTGGGTTTAGTGTGGGAGCTGGTAGCTTTCTTTGCTCTATTTTTTTTTTGTTGGTTTTTTGTACTTTTTTTTAGTTTTTTTTTTTTTAGCGGGGGTCTGGTAGGTTATTTTTAGCGGTGGGGATAGGGGGTTTTTCAATTTTATGTACTTTAGCTTGGGTTTTTTCGAGTTTTTCGCTTTTTTGTTTTTTCAGCGGGGTTGGGTTCTTTGATTGTATTTTAGCGGGGATGTATTTATGTGTATACGCTTTGTTAGTAGGTTCTTTTGTTGTTCGCATTGTATGGATTGTTTTTTAGCGGGGGTTCTGGAAAGGTTAACGTGCCTGTCTAACAGCGAAAAGTCTGTCTGGGTCACAAGTGTTGTGCGGGTGGGTTTGAATTCCCGTTTTGGGCCTGAAACTCTTTCTCTATCCACCACATCATGAGTGGTGGTATGGGTGCTAGTCTTTTGGATGAGACGATAAATCGAGGTCCCGTGTCTTACACATCATTATTTAGCGCGCGTAAAAGAACCCACGGCTAAAAAGAGGGTTGACCCTGGCAAAAATCTGTACAAAAAAGCCAATCTGATAGGGAAACAAATACAGTTGCAGACAGGATAAAAATGGGGTGGCGTTACACTTGTGGCGACGTTCTTTCCCTGGGGAGAGCAGTCCGAATTTCACGCAGAGAAATTTGCTGTGACATAAAGGTGTATTTAAAATTGAATAGAAATAAAATGTTTTTGCTGTCTCGTTTTCCGTAAGTCACCAAATATGAGACATTTTTCTTTTTATTGCATGATGATTCAATGACGATGAAGATAACACAACAGTGCTGCGCTATGGCAGTGCATGCACTTGGAGACTTCATGACAGGGATTACTTTTTCACTTACTATCCTAATAGGGTCCTAGCGTCAAGCGGACCCGAGAAATACAGATACCTGCAGTGCTGGTTAGAACATTTGGGCAAAGGCGTAAAAATCACAGCCATTAAATAGATGAAGCTCGAATATCTTCTCCCAGTCTTTCCCAATGAGCTTGCAAAAAACTCAATTAGCCGGCCACTTCTTAAAACAAAGAAAGAAATTAAAACAATTCATATGACGGGGATTCGAACTTGAGACCTTTTAATCTGTATCCCAAGACGTGTTAATTTATTTATTCATTTAGTTGTTTATTCATTTGGTTATTGATTCTTTTATATCAAGGATAATGGAAAAAAAACACTCATGTACTTTTTTACATTCAGTCCCCGTGTGTATGCAGTTTTGTAAATCTTGTCATCTGTTCCCACCGGCACACAGTGGCCTTCTCTTACGAAAAGCGGAACTGGATTTGACGTGTTGCGCAAGATGCTCAACGACTGCACCAAGGTGGCTGGTCCTTCACGAAAACCAACCCCACCAGCAGCTGCAGTCTGCTTGGATGCTATCCAAGATGTGGTAAAGTGTGATGCATACAGTACAGCACTGTCCTGGTGCTGTGGGCTCGATTACTGTGCAAAAGGCGGGGTTAGTGCGGGACTCGAACCGACCCCTTGTCATATCTTTTCGAGATGAGCCATATTCTTGGGGGTGTGCATGCGCACTCGCATCCGTGCTCTCGCTTGTCTTTTGTGTGTGTCCTCTTTTGTGTGTATGCATGTGGCAACCGCCCTGCGTTTTGCTGTTGTGCATCATATAATGTTATTTATTATTTTTCTGTGTACTACTGCGTATTATTGCGTACACTGTAAAAAGCTTTTGTTCCGACAAACTTGGTTTTATTCAAGCCAGGCTGCCCTCTTCGGTGCTGTGGTATCGCCACAAGAACGGCCCCCGCCCACATGAAAGATGCCAAAAAATCTCTACACATACAGCTGAGCACTTTTCTTGGTGCTGTAGGCTCTGCAACAGTGCAAAAGCTGGAATCAGACAGGACTCACACCCCTCTTTTATCACCTCTTCTGCTATTGTGTGGGGGTATGTAAGAGCACATGCATACCAGCGCTCGTGTTTGCGTGTGTATTTTTTTTTGTGCATGTGGCGACAGCCCTGCACTGTGCAGCGATGCATCATAAGTATCGTGTATCATCATTATTAATATGTGTAATACTATGTATTGCAGCATACACTGTACCAAGAGTTCATTCTCAAAGTCCTCCTAAATTCAAGCCAGGTTGCCCTCATTGTGATGATGTGTTGCCGCAAGAGCGGCGCCACCCATATCAAAGATGCTGGTAAAGTGTGTATGCAATATAATTTATATGGTAGAGAACTGTCATGGTGCCATGGGCTCTGTTACTGTGCAAAAGTCGGGCAGACATCTTTTCAAAATGGGCTTAATTCCTGGGTTAGGCTATTTGCACACACATGCTAATGCACAATCGTGTTTCTTTTTATTTGATTTATTCTTTTATTTCGAGGATAATGGAATAAGCACACTTGTGCCTTTTTACATCCAGTCCCCGTGTGTGCAGTTTTATAAATGACATCTGTTCCCACCGGCACATGATGGCCTACTCTTACGAAAAGCGGAACAGGATTTAACGTGTGCACAAGATGTTCTGCGTGCGTTCTCACACGGGGTCTCGCCGTGTATATTTGTGTGTGTGTGTGTGTGTGTGTGGTGTGTGTGTGTGTGTGTTGTGTGTGTGTGTGTGTGTGTGTGTTGTGTGTGTGTGTGTGTGTGTGTGTGTGTGTGGTGTGTGTGTGTTTGTGTGTGTGTGTATGTGTGTGTGTGTGTGTTTCTGTATATGCATGTGGTGGCAGTGTTGCACTGTGCTGTGGTGCATTATACTGTAAATATTATGATTATTATAATGTATTGTACCATGTAAACATACAGTAGAGCACTCCAATGGTGTCGTGGGCTCTGTTACTGTGCAAAAGTCGGAATAGGCCGGGGACTCATACGGGCTTTTGTCACATTTTATTGAAATGTGCCTTAATCTTGGTTGGGGGTGGGGGGGGGGTGGGGAGGTGTACGATCACGCTCGTGTATGTGTTTGCGTTTGTGTGGTGTGTGTGTGTGTGTGTGTGTGTGTGTGTGTGTGTGTGTGTGTGTGTGTGTGTGTTTGTGTGTGTGTTTTGTGTGTGTGTTTGTGGTGTGTTGTGTGTGTGTGTTGTGTGTTTTGCATATTGCTGCTGCCCTACACTGGGCTGTGATGCTTCATACTGTATAATTATCATTAATTATTATCATTATGTGTGATACTATGTATTGTTGCGTACCTCTTTAGGGATGTGGTGTTGCTTTAAAAAGGGCGCTACCTATTATCAAAGATGCCAATAAAGTGTGCATGCTTATAGTAGAGGACTCTTGGTGCCTTGTGCTCTGTAACTGTGCAAAAGTCGGAGTAGGACGGGACTGAAAACGGGCTTTATTCCATTATCCTCGAAATCAAAGAATAAATTATGAAAATAAATAGAAACACACAAACAGTAAAGGAAGAAACAGCTTTGAAATACATAAGTGAAGGGCTCAACCAGTTGTCTTATCCGTGTAGGAGGCTTCTGTTCCATGTTGCACGTGAAACCTCGACTCTACTGTCCTCACCTATACAAAAGGGTCAGGAGATGAGAATTCAACAGGTTGCCTGCACCCCTCCTCTCTTCACTTCACTTCACTCTACCTACCACCAGGGCTAGCACACTTGGTGTCTATGCAGGCACAATACTTTGAAATACCATCACACTGCCACACCATCGCCATTGTAGGGCAGCTTTGATCTGAGGCTACAGGTAAATTTGTTGTTTTTTGTAGTATGATGGTGGGTTTTTTCGTGTCTTGCTATTTATTTTTGTTTTGGTACTTTTTTTTTTTTTTTTTGTTTGGGGGGGTAGGGGGGTCAAGGGGGTGATGTGTGATCAAGTCAAGTCAAAATGATCTTCATTTAGTGACACAGATGAAGTATAAACATTTTTATCCTGTCATCATCTTGTGTGTTCGTATGTGTGTGTGTTTTCTTTTTTCTTCTTTTTTTTTTTTGGGGGGGGGGGTATGGGATGGAGTCATTCTTCCCCTACAGCTGCGAGGTTCACCATGGTGAGATTCCTGCATGTGTGACCCCCACCATCATGATCCCATTCTGACTCCGGGGATGCTGTCTAAACATGACGCCTGTGTGCATCAGTGAAATTCGCTACACCAAACACCAGCTTTACACAAAAAAACAAACCAAAAAACTTTAACTCAGTGAATTGCCATTTTCAGGTCAAAACCACCATCCCTGAGTCATACACAGTGTCCACTGCTGCTCTACGAAGTGGTCATCACAACTGACCATCCCCTGCCGCTGTGTCTGAAATACAATGTCGTCTGCTGGCTTCTTCACAAAAAGGCCTGCTTGTCCCATGACAAGTGAGTATTGTACTGTAAAATCCAAACGATCTGATGTGTTTTGTGTCTGGCTCTGATGTGTGGTACTTCAAGACAGCCTGTCAGTACGTAAAAGAACGTAGAAATTGTTCGCACAGGTGTAATAAACAGAATAGCATGATAATTCAGTTTATCACACGAAGTTATGAAAAGTATAGAAAGGATAGGGCATACACACACACACACACACACACACACACACACACACACACACACACACACACACACACACACACACACACACACACACACACACACACACACACACACACACACACACAAGATACAAGATTCAAGATTCAAGATTCAAGATTTAATTCCTTTCACCCCTTTTGGGGCATGGAGGATAACAAACAAGTTCAACAGGAGAAAAGAAACCTTACAGCAAAACATCCAAAAGTATTATCAATATCAACAGGAACTGAAAAGCAAGAATTCATCACAAAATAAATCTACACAGGTTAAAGGCATCAAATCAAATTTCAAAAAATACCTGCAGTTCTTATGAATTTTGATAGAGACAGAAGAACTTTTTCATCAGCCTGCAAAAATTATAACTGGACATGGGTTGACGAAAATGCCGAGAAATAAAATCTTGCCGTAAATGTGTAAAGTGGGGACATTCCATGATAGAATGAAATTCATCCCCTATAACAGACATATTGCATTTTGAACATACTCTTTCATCCCGTGGTATGTTATGGAAACGTCCAACCTCAATAGGAAGTTTGTGACAACTGCAACGTAATTTCATAAGAGTGTAAACATATACATCGGGTAGACACACACACACACACAAAACACACACACACACACACACACACACACACACACACACACACACACACACACACACAACACACACACACACACACACACACACACACACACACACACACACACACGTAAACACATGATCTAGAATGAGGATTTTGCACTCTTAAGATTCTCATAGCAATAGCAGTAAAACATAGAAAATGTGTCCATGTTTCATTAATGTAAAATAGCAAGTTTTCACGATATTTTTTTTCTTCCTAGGGGCGGCATACTTTTAGCTCATCGTTACTAGATAATTTAAACTTGGGTGGTTGTCGTTTCGCAGACGAGCCTTGTGTCATCAAGATGGCAGACTATCACCGCCACCACTACCACCACCACCGCTACCGCCACAACCACTACCACCACCACCACCACCATCACTACCACCACCGCCACCCTCACTGCCACCATAAACCATCAACTTTTATGTGAGTATGATGTATTCTGTAGACAATTGATATACTTGCATCAGCTATCTGTTTTGTCTGCCTATCTGTCTGTCACTGTCCTCTCTCTCTCTCTCTCTCTCTCTCTCTCTCTCTCTCTCTCCTCTCTCTCTCTCTCTCTCTCTCTCTCTCTCTCTCTCTCTCTCTCTCCTCTCTCTCTCTTCTTCTCTCCTCTCTCTCTCTCTCTCTCTCTCGCACTCTTTCGCTCATTCTCTTTTACTGACAACTCTCTTCCCCCCTCGCTTCTCCCCCCTCTCTCTCCCACCTGTCTCCCCCCTTTCTCTCCTTCTCTCCCTCTCCCTCCGTCCCTCTCCCTCACTCCCTCCCACTGTCTGTCTGTCTGTCTGTCTGTCTGTCTGTCTGTCTGTCTGTCTGTCTGTCTGTCTGTCTGTCTGTCTGTCTGTCTGTCTCTCTCTCTCTCTCTCTCTCTCTCTCTCTCCTCTCTCTCTCTCTCTCTCATTCTCTCTCTCTCTCTCCCTCCCTCCCTCCCTCCCTCCCACGCCCTCTCTCTCATCATTTTTTTCACTACTCCCACCTCTGTCTCTGTGTCTCTGTGTCTCTGTGTCTCTGTCTGTCTGTCTGTCTGTCTGTCTGTCTGTCTGTCTGTCTGTCTGTCTGTCTGTCTGTCTGTCTGTCTGTCTGTCTGTCTCTCTCTCTCTCTCTCTTCTCTCTCTCTCTCTCTCTCTCTCTCTCTCTCTCTCTCTCTCTCTCTCTCTCTCTCTCTCTCTCTCTCTCTCTCTCTCTCTCTAGTCCTTCGGATGACACTATAAACCGAGGCCCAGTGTGGAAACGCACGCAGAACATCTTGCGCACATGTTAAATCCTGTTCCGCTTTTTGTAAGAACTGCATACACACGGGGACTGGATAAAAAAAGCACATGAGTGCTTATTCCATTATTTTTTATATAAAATTCTCTCTCTCTCTCTCTCTCTCTCTCTCTCTCTCTCTCTCTCTCTCTCTCTCTCTCTCTCTCTCTCTCTCTCTCTCACTCACTTACTTTCTCCCTCCATCCCTCTAATCAGACAATATTGAACCCTATTTATCACAGGTATGTTGTTGTTTTTTTTCGTAAGAGTTCTGAGGTTCACCAATGGTGAGATTTTTGCGTATGCTACTGTTTTTACCCGTGATGAAGGTAGCCACGTTCCAAATTCGGGAATACATGTCCGTCTGTCTGTCCGTCTGTCCGTCTGTATGTCTGTATGTCTGTCTGTCTGTCTATCTATGTTATAGATCTATGTACCCATGTATCTGTCTTTCTTTTAGTTACTTTACAGCACCTTTTATGCCCCTACCCGCGCAGTCTATGACCCGCAGGACTCTCACTGGTCAGACCCGTGTTGGTCAATAAAAGGGGAGGGAATGAAGCCACAGGAAATGCAACCAAGCTTCTGCTTCTGCTTCGTCCAACTCTCTCTCTCTCTGTCTCTCTCTGTCTCTCTCTGTCTCTCTGACTGGGGATATCATTCTGTCCCAGAGACTCGTTTTTATGGAGATTCCAGCATGCTTTCCGATCACACAGAATTGAGCCACAGAGCTCTGGCCAAAATATTGCAATGCATTGGCGTGAGTCTGCGTAACCGTTTGCCTCCGAAAGCGCAGCGCGCGCAGTGAGCAGTCTCCGTAGGCCTACTGCATGCAGTCTTCCGCAGTGGAAAGTCTACAGCGGTCAGTTAGTATGCACACAGCCACCGACCACACTACTGCCGCCTTACAACAACTCATTTCACAGGAATGACCAGAAACACAACACAACCGTAACACGTCTGGACAATGGTCACCACACAAAAGGGGACACCTGTCTCACCTGCACATTTTCCTCCCTTTCACCCTCACCTATCTTGTCTGGTGTCTTGGGGAACTCACCCCAGAAGGTTTTGCAACCAGCTTCCTCCTCCTCCAGTCCTCGCGCACGCGAAAATTTGAGCATTTTTTTTTTCCGAAGCGAGTCGAGACCAGTCCAGTCCACTCGGTCGCGTTCGTTTGCTGGACTTAAGACGGACTGCCTGGTCAGAAGCCTGCCGTCAAACGATCACTGGGCACCACACTTCTGATTGCATCCTCAGTCCTTGCTCAATGTTACAAGTAGATAAAATTAAATAGAAATTAAACATAGAATAGGGAATAAAATAAATGAAACAAAACCTAAACCATTTTCATTAAACAAAACATAGAACAGGACATAGTGTACAGAGAGGTAATATAAATTTAAAAAGTTAAACAATAAAAGTAAATAAAAAGTAGGGAACAAAAATCAAGGGCAAGAGATAACAGGAGCGCAATCTGGGTGACAGTGATCCTTGCGTCAGTAAACACCACCGCCTACAGTGATCTTTGCGTCCGTAAACACCACCACCTACAGTGATCCTTGCGTCCGTAAACACCACCACCTACACTGATCCTGGTGTAAACACCACCACCTACACTGATCCTGGTGTAAACACCACCGCCTACACTGATCCTTGCGTCCGTAAACACCACCACCTACACTGATCCTTGCGTCCGTACACACCACCACCTACAGTGACCCTGGTGTCCGCAAACACCACCACCTACACTGATCCTTGCGTCCGTAAACACCACCACCTACACTGATCCTGGTGTCGTAAACACCACCACCTACACTGATCCTGGTGTCCGTAAACACCACCACCTACACTGATCCTGGTGTCCGTAAACACCACCACCTTCAATGATCTTTGTATCCGTAAACACCACCATCTACAGTGATTTTTGTGTAAACATCACCTACAGTGATCCTGGTGTCTGTAAAACACCACCACCTACACAGGCTTTGAGACAGTGGTCAGGAGGGATTTGGACGTTGTCACCTCTCACATGTTCACAGCATTTCCTTAGGCTCCTTCCTTCCCATACTTTATTCCACGCGGGTCCTAATCTGGTGGAGGGTCGTATGGGTCATGTGAGAGTCCTCTTCTGTGGTGAGTCATAATGTGGATCATCTGAGAGTCTTCTCATGAAAGCCATCATGTGGATCACCTGGGAGCCGTCTCCTCAAAAATGAGGCCATCGTCTGGAAAGCTGACATCAAAATATGCTCAGAACGTGTAAGTATATAAGAAGTGTGCAGCTGTGGTGGACAACTGACTTCATCAAATATTTGGGTTGTGTAAGTATATAAGTGTACAGCTATAGTGGAGCGACTTTATCATACATGGTTCATCTATGGTGTGTTCAGCTCTTAAGTCTTTGAGTAAAATAATTATAGTTGGCTCCTGGTTAAGCACGAAGACTCATTCAGATTTTTGTTGTTGTAAACACTGTAGTTATTTGGTTTGTTTCCTGCTTATTGTGTTCCATGCTTTGAATTTAATTTCCTTGATGTGCAGAAAATGTGTACTTGATAAAACTTCATTTTGGAATTTATGTAGAAAGAAATGTAATGAAATTGTGTACTGGATCAATTCATTTCTGGAACTTATTCAGATACACAGAGGTGCAGAAATAGTGTACTTGATAACCTCATGTCGAAATTTATTTGATCACTGGGTATTAACTATTTCTGTCGGGAACCGAGATAGCCTAGTGGTTAGAACGTTGAGCTCATGATTTCACAGCCCGGGCTTATGGTCTGGGTTCAAGCCACCGCTGAGACTTCCATGCGATCTTGTTTTTCCCTAGAGTTAACTTCAGTGCCGACTCCACTCCCTCCCAAGTCTTTCGGAAGAGACTTAAACCAAGAACCCACCTGCAAACGCAGGCAGAACATATTGGGTACATGTCAAAACCTGTTTTTGCCTTTAGGAGGAGTAGGCTATCGCGTGCCTGTACGATCTTAAGAGGATTATTTAAAGCATACACATTGGTGTTTTGTTTAGACACCATCCCGAAGTCGGAATGCGGCTACCTTGCTGGTAGGCAAACAATACCATGATTAGCAAAGTGTCGCCATTAGTGAACCTCGGAACTCCGAGGAATGAAAAAGTATAGTGCGTGCATAGCACGCACTTACGCACACTCTCTGTCTCTCTCTCTGTCTCTGTCTCTGTCTCTCTCTCACTCTCTCACTCTCTCTCTCTCACTCTCTCTCTCTCGCTCTCTCACTCTCTCTCTCTCTCACTCTCTCTCTCACTCTCTCTCACTCTCTCTCTCGCTCTCTCGCTCTCTCTCTCTCTCTCTCTCTCTCTCTCTCTCTCTCTCTCTCTCTCTCTCTCTCTCTCTCTCTCTCTCTCTCTCTCTCTCTCTCTCTCTCTCTCTCTACTCACTCACTCACTCACTCACTCACTCACTCACTCACTCACTCACTCACTCAGTCTTTGTCTCTCTCTCTGTCTGTCTCACACACATGCACACGTACACACACTCACACACGCACGCACTCATGCACGCACGCACACATACACACATTCACGCACACATACACACATTCACGCACGCAGTCTAACTGATGACTTTCTGCTTTCAGGGGCTGTGGTCTGGAATCAAGGGCCAGTGACCTGACCTGACCTGACAGTGATGTGTGAGGGCAGCCATAGTGACCTGCCTTTTCTACAAGGGAGAGCACCAGTAAGTATCAGCAAGGCCTGTAACCAAGATGGTCGTCAGGGTGGACGCGAGGGACAGCACACGACAAATGATCAAGGACAACATCACATCAGGAGAGTGCCTTGTCTGTTTTCTGTTCCCTGTTAACATTCGTTACTTTCTGTGGAAAACAATCTTCTTTGTGTATGTGTACAGAGGTACACTCAGTTCCGGTTTCAAGGAGGAAAATTCGTCAGAATTCTCAGCAAGCCTCAACTTCCCAGGTAGGTCTCGACTTGTTTTATATAAATAACATTGAGGACAATATCGAGGACAACATCGAGGACAACATCGAGGACAACAGCAATGAGAGTATCGGAGATAAGACCAAAGACAACAGGGTAAATCATCAATGAAAACATCGAGGACAGCATCGAGGACAACACGGCAAATCATCAAGAACAACATTTAGGATAACATCGAACACAACAACAAGTACACTATCGGCAAATCATCATTGACAACATCGAGGACAACATCGAAGACAACATTGCTCCGTGTAAGACCGGAAATGATTTGTTTGTTGTTGTTTTTTTACACGGAGAGTCTTTTTAATAGATCAGATCTCATATGTTCACCAAACAAATGAATACACTAGTCTTCAACCTTCCCAGAACTTGTGATGCTATGTGATGTCTTTTTTTATCTTTTTTTGTAGTTTGTGATTGGGATCAATATTGTTTTTATTAAATACTTGTCAGTATGTACACTTTAATGCCCCATCAATCCTTGTAGGACTCACATTCAATGATATTTTGAAAAAAGTTGATTTTCTGTGTTTGTTTGTTAAATTAGGGCTTGGGTTTTTTATTTGGAGAAAATGCACAAAGATAGATGATGGGTGCAGATACACTAATAGTTTGTAGTAGTAGTAGTAGTCGTAGTCGTAGTCGTCGTAGTCGTAGTCGTAGTAGTAGTGTGCGTAAGAGAGGTTTATGATAGTACAATCAAGATTCACAGTATTATGAACAAGGTTATAAGATGATCTACAATTGATACATCATTCCGAAATGCGCGTAGTATAATGAAAACATGCAAATTAAAAGATTTTTTTCCGTATGTTACAAAACGCGTGTTCTATAAATTTTCATGTCTTTTTTTCTGTTTCGAGGATAATGGAATACGCGTTTGTGTGTTATTATATAATTATCCAGATTATGAGGCTTTCAAAAAAAAATCATCAGTTCGCACTAGTGAACAATGGAATACTCTTCCAAAACGGAGAGCAGGTTTTTAAAATGTGTGCAAGGTGTTCTAGTTGCGTTCAGTGTGTGTATGTTTTTTTAAATTATTTATTTACTTATTTATTTACTTATTTATTTATTCCCGTATATCGAGGATAATGGAATAAGCACTTTGGTGCTTTTCTCCATTCAGTCCCCGTCTGTATGCGGTTTTGTAAATTTTGTCATCCATCCCCACCGGCACACAATGGTCTACTCGTTCGAAAAGCGGAACAGGTTTTAAGTTTGTAGGTTCTTCGTGCATTTGTGCATGGTGCCTCGGTTTATAGTCTCTTATAGGACTTTTGGGGAGAGTGGGGGTCGATATTCTGTGTGTGTGTGTGTGTGTGTGTGTGTGTGTGTGTGTGTGTGTGTGTGTGTGTGTGTGTGTGTGTGTGTGTGTGTGTGTGTGTTTAGGGTGAAAGGTGGTGGTAGTAAAGAGGGGACATCTTTTTTTGAAGATGTATTTTAAAGGGGGGGTGTTGGGAGGAGGGGGTAAAATACACATGTTTGGATCAGTGGGGATAGATTTTTACGCGGTTTAATTCCTTCGTATTCCTTTTTTAAAGAAAAATACTGCATGTATTGTTGTGGGCGTAGTCCCTTTTTATTATTAAATGGAGACCAATTTTTAAGAAATGAAAGATCTAAAATGATTTTGCTGAAAACTGAAAATTCATTAGGAAATCTAAAATCCAAAATCCAACATAAACTTTTGATGTTGATAGGACTCGTAGTTTTAATGATTTTAAAAATATTCTTCTTCTGCGTTCCCTGGCGATGCTAAATTACTTTCAATCCGGTGAAATAAACGATCTATCCGTTGTGTCTAAAGCTACACACCATAGTGTCTACCTGTTCTTGTGTCCACATTTATGCATGCAGACAGACCAGCCAACTGACTGACAACCCTTACCCAAATATTAACCTTTAACACTAACCCTAACCCTAACCCTTTACAACTAACCTTTACAGTTACTCTAACCCTGGCCCGTCATGTGGACACAAATGGCAGGTAGATCCCTTGGTACATGCTGACACTATGGCAAAACATTTTGGACTCGTATGGTTGGAGGTGGTTGTAGATTATTTTTTCTTTTTCGTCGTTGTTGTACTCTGACAGCAACTACTGTTGTCTGTCATCTGAGCGAAAATGCGTTACGCTGCCGTTAAGCTCCTGACGAGGCAGGCCCAGCGCATAATTATGATTTCGGTGTAGGGGAGAATCGCTATCATTTGTATTTCTTTTTCAATGGCAGGAAAATGAACCAAAAGATAGAAAATAGACAAGAGGACGGCAGGAAGAAAATGAACAAGGCTGAAACATAAGGAGAGAGATGAGGGAAATCTTAGCACAGAATTTCCAGAACGTGGGGATATCATTTATACTGAGAGCCTCCCCCATAGGGGGGAGGGAGGATTGGGGGGTAGAATTTAAAGGAAAGGGATGTTAGGAGTGGTGGGGGTGGTGGTTAGGAGGCTAAGGTCTGCGGAAATGCGTATGAAAACTGAATGTAGGAATGCCGCTAGGGGGGGAGGTAATCGTAAGTAGCGGGGGGGGGGGGGGGGGGGCATTTGGGGGGGGGAAATAATGTTGTAATAAAAAAAGTGCAGGTAAAAGAATGCATAGTTTTATAATCAGGAATGGCGGGGTGATGGAATTGAGAGGCCGGGGGGAGGGAGGGGAGAGGAGGGGAGGGGAGGAGCTGGGGAGAGGGAATGTATTGAGGACAAGGGGTGTTTAAAAGGAGAGGTAGAAAGTATGTTTTAGTTGGAATGAAAAAAAAGAAGTGTGTGTGTGTGTGTGTGTGTGTGTGTGTGTGTGTGTGTGTGTGTGTCTGTGTGTGTGTGTGTGTGTGTGTGTGTGTGTGTGTGATTTTTATTACGAACATAACGGAAGAAGCACTCCTGCGCTTTTTCCCATCCAGTCTCTATGTACATGCATTTTGGCAAATTGTTTCATCCCCACCCACATTCTTAAATGTTTATTTTGAAAATAATGGAAGAAGCACTTGTGCATTATTTTTTTTTACATCCAGTCTACGTGTGCACACAACTTTGCAAATATCAACTCCCACCAACACATAAGTGTGTGTGTGTGTGTGTGTGTGTGTGTGTGTGTGTGTGTGTGTGTGTGTGTGTGTGTGTGTGTGTGTGTGTGTGTGTGTCCGTGTCTGTGTGTGTGTCTGTGTGTGTGTTTGTGTGTTTTCTGTAATTCTTTCATTTTTAAGTTAATGGAACAAGCTTTTTTTTTCACTAATCAATCCCAGTGTGCATACAGTTTGCAAAAAAACTGTCATCTGTCCCCATCGGCACACAACAGAGTGTGTGTGTGTGTGTGTGTGTGTGTGTGTGTGTGTGTGTGTGTCTGTGTCTGTGTCTGTGTGTGTGTGTCTGTATGTGTCAGTGTCTGTGTGTGTCTGTGTCTGTGTCTGTGTGTGCGCGCGGGTTGTTTGGTTTTTGTTTTCAGTGGAAAATGAAGTTAGGGATAGAATGATT
>CM060338.1:1438763-1458763 GCA_030674155.1 Stramonita haemastoma
GAGCAACAGCAGATATTACACGGACATTAAAACGAATCGACAGTATGACCAAACAGACATTCTTCAAATTGTTTGATTCTATAGTGCAGCCAACTCTTCTTTACGCCTCTGAAATATGGGGTCTGCTGCATCAGACAAATAATCACGGGCTCTTGCATAACAGCGATTCAACTGAAAAAGTACATTTGCATGCATGTAAAAAGTTCATGAATGTCCCCGTCCGTACACCCTCTGTCATGGTATACGGCGAGCTGGGGAGGTACCCCCTCATAGTTAATTGCTTCATTAGGTCACTGAAGTTTTGGTTCCGTGTAATAAAAATGGATAGACTTCGCCTCCCTCATCAGGCTTACCAACTGCTATTTAATCTGGACAATCAAGGCAAAAGTAACTGGGTATCAAAAGTTAGAACACTTTTGGAAACATTAGGTTTTAATTTTGTATGGTTAAACCAAGGAGTTGAGAATGAATCAATGTTCTTGTCTGCTTTTAAGCAAAGAGTGATAGATAGTGTACATCAAGAGTGGTTTGCGGACATAAGGGACAGCGAGCGTTGTAATCTACAGATACAAGTCATTCAAACCTGTCCTCTCAACAGAGAGCTATTTCTCGGAAGTGACTATAAAAGTCTTTAGAGACTCTCTGGTTCGGTTCAGACTGGGTGTCAGTGACATCAACACTCACAGAAACCGTTTTAATCGCGATGTTAACCCAGGCATGAATGACTGTCCCTTCTGCCCGGATATCACAGAAGATGAAAAACACCTTTTGTTTCACTGCCGTAAATACAGCAATATTCGTCCAGATGTTTTTAAGACGGTACCCCCACATTTTGAAGACCAGAGCTTGCTGGATGTTTTGTCGTGCAGAAAGGCCCAGACCACACGACAGTTGGCTTGGTTCTTACACAAATGTTTTGAGATCAGAAAAAATGGATAAGATGCCCATCATGCTTGCAGACGGATGCTAAAGAAAATGTTCGTAACCAAACTAACAATGCTTTTTCTATTATGCTATTATCCGATAACATGAATCTCTTGAAAAAACAAACCTCTGTGCTTCTATATATTGTTTTCACCGGAATATTTTTGTTTCTTATGTTTGCAATGTTGCTCACCTTCTGATGGAGGCCATCGTGCCAAAAGTCAATTAAAAGTTCGAGTTCGAGTTCGAGTTCGAGTTCGAGTTCGAGTTCGAGTTCTCCTCTCTCTCTCTCTCTCTCTCTCTCTCTCTCTCTCTCTCTCTCTCTCTCTCTCTCTCTCTCTCTCTCTCTCTCTCTCTCTCCTCTCTCTCTCTCTCTCTCTCTCTCTCTATGTATATGTATATGTATATATATATATATATAAATATGTGTGTGTGTGCACGCGCGCGCGAGTGTGTGTGTGTGTGTGTAAGTGTGTGTGTTTGTGTGTGTTTGTGTGTGTGTGTGTTTATGTGTGCGTGCGTGCGTGCGTGAGTGTATGTGTGTGTTTATGTGTGTGTTAATGTATGTATGTGTGTGTTTATGTGTGTGTGTGTGCGCGCATGCATGCGTGTGTGTGTATATGTGTATGCGTAAGTTATAGTTAGCCATATACATACATATATGTCAGCATAATTTCCTATACAGTCCAAACACACTGACGTTGTAATCAAACTGCTTTTCCAACACAGCCAGTCGTGACTTTGCCGAACTTTAGGCATTGTGTCCTAACACCTCGAGTTGCTGACTCTGACTGTTGTTGCAGGAAGAAGGAGAGGGCTGGATCAGAGATAATCCTGGAGATGCCCCGTGGCTTTGGCTGCTCTGCATCCTAGAGCTTCTGGTGCAGACGCCTTTCTCTTCTGCGATAGGCAGGCAGGGGCAGGCAGGTATGGCTGTCATTGATGCTTTCCTTACAGGAGAGGGTTTGCTGTCTTGGCTGTTTGTGTTGTTACAGGAGCGGTTATGATAGCCTCAGATAGCAGGCTGTGTGTTTAGGCTGGCGCCTCACCCTGTGAGGATCTTAGGGAGCTAGCAACATATACATATATATATATATATATATATATATATATGCACATACGCACGTGTGCACACACGCACACATACACGCACATACACACATATACACGCATACAGACAAACACACACACATACACACACACACTCACACACACACATACATACGCGTGAACACACACACACACACACACACACACACACACACACACACACACACACACACTCACACTCACACTCACACACATACACGCACCACTTTTGTCTAATATTACTCAATGTGAAAAAAACACGTTAAACACACTCACACACACATATATACGTGTGAACCCCCCCCCCCCCCCCACACACACACACACACATACAAAAACATACACATACAACACATACTTACACACACACACACACATTTACACACACACACACAAACACACACACACACACCACACACGCACGCACGCATATACACACATACAGACACATACACACATACACACACATACACAAACACTTACACATGTTAAATCTTGTTTACACACGTTAAATCCTGTTCCGCTTATTTTGGTAGAGTACGCCATTGTGTGCCGGTGGGAACAGATGACAAGATATATAAAACTGCATGCACACGGTGACTGGATGAAAAAGCACATGAGTGCTTATTCCATTATCCTCGATATAGAAAAATAAATGAATGAATGAATAAATGAAATAAATAAATAAACTTACACACGTTAAATCCTGTTCACACACATTAAATCCTGTACCGCTTTTTGTAAGAGTAGGCGATTGTGTGCCGGTGGGTACAAGATTTACAAAACTGCACACACACGGGGACTGGATGTAAAAAGCACATGAGTGTTTATTATCCTTGGTATGAAAGAATAAACAAGTAAATAAACACACACACACACACACACACACACACACACACACACACACCACACACACACACACACACACACACACACACACACACACACACACACACACACACACCACCCTCACCATACGAAGCATGTATGTAACCTTGGGGTGATAGAACGTTGTGCAGTAGTTACAATCACAATACATTTCCCCCTGGGAAGAGAGGAATGGGGGTCTAGAGGTAACGCGCCTGACTAGAAAGCGAAAAGCCCGGGTCGGAGTGTGCGGTGGTTCGAATCCCGTTTGGGCCCAAAATTTTCCCCCATCCATTAGACCATGAGTAGTGATCTTGGTGCCAGTCTTTTGGATGAAACGATAAACCGAGGTCCCGTGTGTTACACATCATTATTTAGCTCACGTAAAAGAACCCACGGCAACAATAGCGTTGTCCCTTGAAAAATTCTGTAGAAAAAGCCACGATAATAGGGACACAAAATTAATACAGTTGGAGCCAGGGAAAAGAAAAAAAAATAATGAGTAGGCGCTGCACTTGTGGCGACGCGTTCTCCGTGGGGAGAACAGCCCGAATTTGACGCAGAGAAATCTGCTGTGGACATGAAGGGGTATAAAATACAAAATAAATAAATAAATAAGTCCTTGTGTCAGATAGCAGGTGTTATGGGGATAGGGAGGACAGACAGGTTATAGTCAGCCCCCACTGTTGTCTAATAGTTACACTGAAACAATGACGAGAGCACTGAGGCAGTCAGAGCCACATACTTATGACAGAAGATTTATACCATCATAAGAGGTAGTTAAACGGTTACACACTGCCTGCCTACCCCCTGCAGTGCCTTCTCAACCCTCATTCACTTTTATTCTTTTGTTCCTCTCACTTGCTGCTTTCCCTTCCACCCTTCTCTCTGTCTGTCACTCTTTCTCTGTATCTCTGTCTCTGTCTCTCTCTCTGTCTCTCGCTCTCTCTGTCTCTGTCTCTTTTTCTCTGTCTCTTTCTCTCTGCTTCTCTCTCTCTCTGTCTCTGTCTCTCTCTCTCTCTCTCTCTCTCTCTCTCTCTCTCTCTCTCTCTGTCTCTGTCTCTGTCTCTGTCTGTCTGTCTGTCTGTCTGTCTGTCTGTCTGTCTGTCTGTCTGTCTGTCTGTCTGTCTGTCTCTCTCTCTCTCTCTCTCTCTCTCTCTCTCTCTCTCTCTCACACACACAAACAAACACAAACACACAAACAAACACTCATACCACCCCCACCTACACCCCCCCAAGACATACATCTCCCCCTCTACCCTCCCCCACCCACCCACCACGCCCACACATACACACATATAATATATATATATATATATATATATATATATATATATATATATATATATATATATATATATATATATATATATATATATATATATATATATATATATATTCACCACCCCCCACACAAACACACACCAAGGTTCTTTTTTTCGTCTCCTCTAATCTCTCCTACCTACCCTCCCACCAACCTGCACTATATATAAAGAAAAAAAGGAAAAGAAGGGACCCCCACAGACAGACAGACAGCCAGCCAGACACACAGACACACAGACAGACACACAGAAAAAACAGACAGACAGATAAACAGATAGAGAGACAGACAAATAAACAGATAAACAAAGAGATAGACTAACAGATAAACAAACAGATAAACAAACAAACAGACAGATAAACAGACAGACAGCCAAACAAACAGACAGACAGACAGACAGACAGACGGTGCAGGGGTAGGTACAGGGTATGCATAAAAAAGAAGTCATTGATTGAATTGAATAGAGCCAGGCTGAGTCACCGTCTGCATTGAGGTCATAACCAGTGCAGTGTTATCATTGTGTGCTGCTAGGAAGGGGGTGTGGGGGTGGGGGGTGGTGGGGAATGGGGTGTGGGTGTGGGGGGGGCGTGGGGGGGTGGAGGAGATCAGTATGAAAGAAGTGTGTGTGGGTGGGGAGGGGTAAGGGAGGGAGGGAGGGAGGTGGTGTGGTTAAAATTGAAAGAGAATCAGATTGTGAGGAAAGAGATATGTTATCTGGTCTACTTTCTTATCGAGTTAGTGTATGTGTGTGTGCGTGTGTGTGTGTGTGTGGGGGGGGGGGGGGGGGGGGGGGGGGGGGGGGGGGGGGGGGGGGATTGTGTGTATGTATATGTGTGTGTGAGTCTGTCTGTGTCTGTCTGTGTCTGTGTGTCTGTGTGTGTCTTGTGTTATGTTGTGGTGGTGGTGGTGGTGGTGGTGGTGACGTTGTGTATATGTGTGATGGTGTATGTGTGTGATGATGTATGTGTGTGTATGTGTGTGTGCATGCATACATACATCGTGTACATTTTTACGGTTTTTGTTAGTATCTGTTTTCTGTTGTATACATTTATTTTGAATAATTTGAATCACCTGAAGCTTACAATTGGCTAAGTGCTAATATAAATGTTTAAACTAAATTGGTATGGTCACGTCACACGAACATCTGGACTGGCCAAGACTGTCCTACAGGTAACAGTAAGGGGAGGGAGACGAAGATGCAGACAGGAAACGATGGGAAGACAGCATCAGAGAGTGGACAGGCCTTGGGTGGAGCGACATGCTACGAAAAGTAGAGGACTGCGGGGAGTGGAGGAAGCTGGTTGCAAAATCTTTAGTGGTGCTCCCAGGGTCTACAGGGCTGCGGGATAGGTAAAGGTGGCGAAGGAAAGTATATTTCAATTTGTGTTTACAGTGTATGTTTGTGTCTGCATGCAGGAATTAGGAATCTGTGTGAGTTTTTATGCATGCTGTACACACACACAGACACACGCACACGCACACGCACACATGCACACACGCACGCACGCACGCACGCACGCACACACTCTCTCTTTATGTATGTGAATGCTTACTGTTACCCTTGGAAAATAAAGATTATACATTCATTCATTCATTCATTCATTCATTCATTCATTCATTCACTCATTCAGTCAGTCAGTCATTCAGTCATTCAGTCATTCATTCTCTCTCTCTCTCTCTCTCTCTCTCTCCTCTCTCTCTCTCTCTCTCTCTCTCTCTCTCCTCTCTCTCTCTCTCTCTCTCTCCTCTCTCTCTCTCTCTCTCTCTCTCTCTCTCTCTCTTTGGTAAAAAAAATAGCACACAAAAGTACAGCATAGTCTCCCGACAAGTTTTAGTGTGTCAGTTTATGTGTGAGAGAGAAAGAGCCCTGTGGTTTTATAGTAACACCTGTGAAGTTAAACCTTCGCTAGTGGAAATCACTGGCAGTTGCCTTTTCTAATGGTTTTTTCTTCTTTTTAACATTTTTTTGTGCAGTGGAATGACTCAGGTAGGTCTCGTCAGAAGACCTTCAAGGTTTTTTTGTTTTTTTTAAGAGCTGGTACCTTTCTTTATCTTTGAGATTATAGGAAGCAGGTCAGCATTTTATATATTTATTTTATTTCATTTATTCATTCTATTATTTCGAGGATAATGGAATAAATACTGTTGTGCTTTTGTTTCATCCATTCCCCGTGTGTATGCAGTTTTGTCAATGTTGTCATTTGTTCCCACCGGTACACATAGGCCTACTCTTTCATAAAGCGGAACAGGATTTATCGTGTGCGCAAGATGTTCTGCGTGCGTTCGCACACGGGGCCTCGGTTTATAGTCTCATCCGGAAGACTTTTGGGGAGAGCGGAGTTAGCACTGATGCTAACTCCAAGGAAAAATTCCCCTCGAACGGGAATCGAACCCGGGTCGTCAAATTGCGAGCGCAATGTTCTGACCACTAGGCTATCCCGTCCGCCAGATAGCGTGCGTGAGTGCATAGGTGCGCGCGCGCGCGCGTGCGTGTGCGTGTGCGTATGTGTGTGTGTGTGCGTGTGTGTGTGTGTGTGTGTGTGTGTGTGTGTGTGTGTGTGTGTGTGTGTGTGTGTTTTATTCTACTTTTAAAATCTTATCATGGTGGTTGTAGTCTTACTGAGCCACCAAAGCGGTATCAGAGATGTTGTTTTGTTGTTGTTATGATGACACAATTGAAGTTTAGTTTAAATTTGGACAGTTGATTATTTCGTTTATATAGTATTTAGGATTGAATAAAGCACTAAAGCCCCGTTCCTGATTATTTCAATGCTTTTGTCAATTGTATTGTATTGTCTGCTGTTTTGTATCGTATTGTGCTGTGATGTATTGTATTGTGTTGTGGTGTATTGTGTTTTGTTGTATTGTGATGTGTTGTTATGATATGTATTGTTCTGTGTTGTTGTGTGATGTTTTGTTTTGCATTGTATTGTGTTCGGTGTGTTTATTGAGTTTGTGTTGTGTTGTATTGTATTGTGTTATGTTGTATCGTGTTTATTGAGCTGTGTTGTGTTGTATTGTATTGTGTTATGTTGTATCGTGTTTATATAGTCGTGTTGTGTTGTGTTTATCATGTGTATTGAGTTGTGCTGTGTTGTATAAGTGTTGTGACTGCCCTTTATTAATGGCATATTAATTTGCGTGAAAAAATAACCTGCTCTCCCTGAGGAGATCATGTCGCCACAAGAGCTGTGTCACCACTGATAATTTTTTAGTACTTTCCCTGGTTACAGGTGTGTACAGGAAAGGCTAAGCAGCGAGGGAGAGGAGATGGGCGCCGCCCTCAACATGCTGGCTACTAGAGAAGCTGAGGTCTCTGGTGCCTCGCTCCCCAACGGCCACGTAGGTTATGGGACACCTTTACTTACCTTTACCTCAGAAGCAATCGTCTTTATTCGCAATTCAAAGATTTATTATCTCACAAATAGAGAAATTCATGCGGGTTACAAGCCGTACATAAAAAAATAAATAGAAAAAAATAACACAGTATAGTATGCAGCCATCAGCTCGAACTCACTACAAGAAATTGCCCATACCAATACCAATGCCAGCACTGGATTATTAAAGAGGAATTCGCGTGGTCACAATGTATATATATATATATATATATATATATATATACATATATACATATATACATATATACATATATACATATATATATATATATATATATATATATATATATATATATATATATATATATATATATATATATATATATATATATATCAAAAGATAAACAGAAACATTTATCACCCAAAACATGCTTGGGGTTTTGTTTTCTTTTCTTTTCGTTATCCATTTTCCCATTTAATGACCACACCATCAACATGACCCCCAACATCTCCCATAATGCCAGAAACATGTAAAACATGTCACCACCATCATTCCTGCACGCGCCTGCCCGGCCGGCCGCCCCCCCCCCAAAAAAAAAACACAACATCCCTAAACAGACACAAACACGAATACTGTAAGTAGTCATTTCCCCTAAAAACAACAACAACCCAAAGAACAGACACCGTACACTTAAGCGGTCAAGTTGTTTATGGATCATTCCAGTGGCGTGGAGAGAGGGGGGGGGGGAGGGTCTGCTGCATGGGTAACAGCTTGCCCTCCATACTTACTTACTTACCCAGGCTTTTGCCCTCTACAGATTTTAGAGCACAACTCCATAGTCTTCCGAGACTGATGGGTGCCTTCTTCTTCTTCTTCTTCTTCTTCTTCTTCTTCTTCTTCTTCTTCTTCTTCTTTCTTCGCAATTCTTCGCAATTCTTCGCAATTCTTCTTCGCAATTCTTCTTCTTCTTCTTCTTCTTCTTCTTCTTCTTCTTCTTCTTCTTCTTCTTCTTCTTCTTCGCAATTCTTCGCAATTCTTCGCAATTCTTCTTCTTCTTCGCAATTCTTCGCAATTCTTCTTCTTCTTCGCAATTCTTCTTCTTCTTCTTCGCAATTCTTCTTCTTCTTCTTCGCAATTCTTCTTCTTCTTCTTCGCAATTCTTCTTCTTCTTCGCAATTCTTCTTCTTCTTCGCAATTCTTCTTCTTCTTCTTCTTCTTCTTCTTCTTCTTCTTCTTCTTCTTCTTCTTCTTCTTCTTCTTCTTCTTCTTCGCAATTCTTCTTCGCAATTCTTCTTCGCAATTCTTCTTCGCAATTCTTCTTCTTCTTCTTCTTCTTCTTCTTCTTCTTCTTCTTCTGCTTCTTCTTCTTCTTCTTCTTCTTCGAAATTCTTCTTCTTCTTCGCAATTCTTCTTCTTCGCAATTCTTCTTCTTCGCAATTCTCCTTCGCAATTCTTCTTCGCAATTCTTCTTCTTCGCAATTCTTCTTCTTCGCAATTCTTCTTCTTCTGCTTCTGCTTCTGCTTCTGCTTCTTCTTCTTCTTCTTCTTCTTCTTCTTCTTCTTCTTCTTCTTCGCAATTCTTCTTCTTCTTCTTCTCCTTCTTCTGTTTATTCATCAAGGAACACGGGAAGAGCATTTGGGTGACGGGGATGGGGATGGAATGGTGCAAGGAGAGATAGATGGTTCTCTTGCTTCAGCATGCGGATGACAAAGTTGGTGTCAGTTAGCGGTACAACGGTCATCCCTCCTCCCCCCATTCCCCCTCCCCCTCCCCCTCCCTCTTGTCCCTGTGTCCACCATCACTGGTCAGCTACTACTAGTGGACAGTGGACCGCTAGGGGAGGATATGGATAGGAGAGTATTGTCCACTGCAGTGTGTGTGGTGGTCAGAAAAGGGGGGGGGAGGGTTGTGGGGGGTGGGGGTTGGGTTGATGGTTTGGGGAGTGGGGGGTGAGGGTGGGGGTGGGGGTGGGGGTGGGGGTGGTGGATTGTGATGGGGGGGGGGGGGTTGTAAGGGTTAGTGATGACAGGAAGAACAAGGCGCATCCTATTACTGTCTGTCTGTCTGTCTTGGTGATTGGCGGCTGACTGTGCCTGGTGTAGTGTCAACAATATTGAAATAATGGATTGTGTGTGTGTGTGTGTGTGTGGGGGGGGGGGGGGTAGTGTAGTGTGTCTGGAGGGGGGATGTGTGTGTGTGTGTGTGTGCGTGCGCGCGCACGCGCGCAAAGAAGAAGAAGAAGAAGAAGAAGAAGAAGAAGAAGAAGAAGAAGAAGAAGAAGAAGAAGAAGAAGATCAAGAACAAGAACAAGAACAAGAACAAGAACAAGAAGAAGAACAAGAACAAGAACAAGAACAAGAAGAAGAAGAAATGCAAAAGTGAGAAGAAAAATAATCGAAACGAACAAAAAGAAGAAGAAACGTTTACTGTGAGAAAAAAAAAGAAGACCTATTTTCTTTAACAGTAACACCTAGCCGTTAACTGAATCCCCTGCAGGTGAAAATCCCCGGTGTTGCCTTTTCCTCACACTAACCAACCAACAAACCAACCAAGTGACTCACTGCACTCACACCAGAGGCATGTCATGATGGAGGCATAGTGACATTTGACCCCTTCCTTCTTACCTCATAAAGTGCCAAGGCAGATCATTGTCTTCTCCATGTTATTCTAGGAGACATCTCAGAACATTCGTATCTTGAGACTTTGAATACATTCTGGAGGATTAGACAGTCATCTTCCTGTTTGTGTATGTGTGTGTGTGAATTTGGATGTGTATGTATCAATTATTATTATGATCTTCTGGCACATTTTTGTGGGGTGTTGTGTTGTTCTGCATTGTGTTGTGTTGTGTTGTGTTGTGTTGATTTGTAATGTGTTGCAGTGTGTTGTATTGTACTGTTTTGTATCGTGTTGTATTGTTTTGTGTTGTATTGTAGTGTAGTGAAGTGGGGTGGGGTGAAGTGGAGTGGAGTGTACGTGTATTCGTTTCCCTATTTTGTCTGTATGCCTATTAAATTTTGTATTTTTAAGTGCGTATGTGTATTTTCATGTCTGTGTTTGTCTGTATATTGTATGTCTTTGTCTCCATTTATATTTGCATATCTGTGTCTGTATGTGCATTTGCATATCTGTGTCTGTATGTGCATTTGTTTCCCTGTTTTCTGTCTATGGTTATGTTTGTCTCTGTTTAGAATAATATGCATTTTTTGTAAAAACCTATTAGTCTACAAGTCCATTTATTTTGATGTGTATGCCTTTCCCAGTTTGTCCGAATATGTAATTGTTTCTCTGTGTCTGTATACTATATGTTTCCCTTGTTCGTCAGTGCATGTATTTCTTTGGTTATTTCTGTATGATGGTTGTGTTTCTTTTCTTTCTTTTTCATTATTTTTCCCATGTATATCCACTCTCTTATTTCTGGAGTGGGCGGATAGCCTAGTGGTCAGAACATTGCGCTGGCAATTTGAAGACCCAGGTTCGAGTCCGGTCGAGGAAATTTTCTTCCTGGAGTTAACATCAGTGCTGACTCCACTTTCCCCAAAAGTCCTTCGGATGAGACTTTAAACCGAGGCCCCGTGTGCGAACGCACGCAGAACATCTTGCGCACACGTTAAATCCGGTTCCGCTTTTCGTAAGAGTAGGCCATCGTGTGCCGGTGGGAACAGATGACAGAATTTACAAAACTGCATACACACGGGGACCGGATGAAAAAAAGCACATGATTGCTTATTCTGTTATCCTCGATATAAAAGAAAAAAAAGAAAAGGAGTAACCAAATGTCCAAAAACCCTCACAAGCAAATTTCTCTGCAATACTGTTTTTAATTACCACTTCGTTAACTGATAACACACTCCATCACAACCACCAATAGTCAATGTCACACACACAAAAAGCTATTAACTGATGGAGATAGCGAAGAAGAAGAAACAGACTGTCTTCAAGGTCCCACGGGGGAGGGGGAGAAGAGGGGAGGGAGGAGGAGGGGATGACAGAGCTGTGGTCAGTTTAGGTTACCCCGGTCATTCTTTCCCCCTGTCATCACAGCTTCCATTGGTCAGCCAGGTCCTTGTGTGGACACTGGAGCACTGTGGGAAGGGGCAGTGTGGCCGTTACACTGGTCACGTGTGCGGAGGTCAGGAAAGGGGAGGAGGAGGAGAAGAAGTGGTGGGGTGTGGAGGGGTAAGGTAGGGGGTGGGGTGGGGTTGAAGTCTGTGATGACAGACGGGACATGAAACATGGCGTTATTGTCTGTGTTACTGTGTGTGGCTGTGTCTGCAGTATGGTGTATCTGTGTTACTGTGTGTGTTACTGTCTGTGTTAATGTCTGTGTTACTGCGTTACTGTGTGTCGTTGTGTCTGCAGTATGGTGTATCTGTGTTACTGTGTGTTACTGTCTGTGTTACTGTGTGTGTTGCTGTGTGTGTTACTATCTGTGTAAATGTCTGTGTTACTGTGTGTGGTTGTGTCTGCAGTGTGGCGTAAACAGGCTGTCAAGAACTACAGTGTTTTTAGCAGTGTTAGAAGTGCAACGTTAATGATGTCAGCGTGCTAAACTAAAGTATTGGTAGTCAGTCAATATAAAAGAAATATAGAGAAAGAAGCAGAAGAAGAAGAAGAAGAAGAAGAAGAAGAAGAAGAACAACAACAACAACAACAACAACAACAACAACAACAAGAAACAATAAGTTCATGGCATGACAACCCGAACTTTCCTTTAAAAGAAGAAAAAAATCAACTGAAATCGAAGTATAGCAGCCTATAATGATAGTGAGGTTGCTTAAAAACAGCCACACCCATACACGTAAACCTCTCATACAGTGTGTACCCGAAAAGGGGAGGGGGGAGAGGGAGAGGGAAGGGACGGGGAGTGGGGGATGGAGGAAGTTTGAATGCAAAACAAACTCACCAATGCTTATGCATTATCCTCCTCATCAATAAAAAAAAAATTAAATCGACTTTAAACATATAATCACAGAACAATGGAAAAATGGGATTTTGAGGGAATCAGAGTGCATGTTCTGAGTAAATCCAAAGGGTGTTAAGCTAGGGAACGCCCTGAAAACACCAAAAGAGCAAGAAAAAAAAAGATGTAACTCCCATAAGCCGGCCTCTGTAGTAAAGGGTCAGGTCGGTGTTGAGTCATCCCAACTAACTGCACATTAACAGTGACGTAGGTCGTTCATTTTCTCTGTGAAGCCTGCCTTGGTACCAGTCGAATATTAAAAAGATATAATGAGGATGATGATAGGAGGAGGACTTTCAGTGAAGTATAGGAATTAATCCCGAGTTCGCTGAGTATAAAACGATTTACAAAAGTTCACGCACTGTACTGTACTGTACTGTGCTGACAGAGAGAGAGAGAGAGAGAGAGAGAGAGAGAGAAGAGAGAGAGAGAGAGAGAGAGAGACAGACAGACAGACAGACAGACAGACAGACAGACAGACAGACAGACAGACAGACAGAGATAGAGACAGACAGACAGACAGAGACAGACAGACAGAGATAGAGACAGACAGACAGACAGATACACATACAGAGACAGAGACAAAATCAGACAGATAGGGACAGACACATAGAGAGAAAGAGACAGACGGAGACAGAGAGAGAGAGAGAGAGAGAGAGAGAGAGAGAGAGAGAGAGAGAGAGAGAGAGAGAGAGAGAGAGAGAGAGAGAGAGAGAAGAGAGAGAGAGAGAGAGAGAGAGAGAGAGAGAAGGAGAATTTGAATTTGAATTGAATTAATTTTATTTTCAGAAGGTGATAGAGTAAGCATGACAATTGCTTTTTTACATCCAGCCTTCTATAACAATAACAAAAACAAAAAAGAGGAAAGAAAATCATAACAATGAGAAACAATTGGGGGGGGGGGTACATAACCTGATTCTTAATCATGCAATTATACCTGTTTTCAAATAATAGGCGAACAGCTGAAGTAAAGAGAGAGAGAGAGAGAGAGAGAGAGAGAGAGAGAGAGAGAGAGAGAGAGAGAGAGAGAGAGAGAGGAGAGAGAGAGAGAGAGAGAGAGAGAGAGAGAGAGAGAGAGAGAGAATGAATAATCTTTATTTTTCAAGGGTAACAGAGTAAGTAAGCGTTACATACTTTTTTTCATCCGAGAGAGAGAGACAGACAGACAGACAGACAGACAGACAGACAGACAGACAGACAGACAGATACAAAGAGAGAAATTATGAACAATTTTTTACCAGGGTAATGAGATAATTAAAATAAACAAGTCATTACCTAACAACAACACTAAATACCCACAAGCAAAGAGACTCCCCCCCCCTATTTTTCCTTATAGAGGACAACACAGAACAAAGAAAAGTTCTAAAAAAAAAAAAAAAAAAGAGAGAGAAAAAAAAGAGAGAAAAAAAAAAGAGAATGTTTGTATCATAAGAAAATATCACAAAACGCATACACCTGCACGCACACACGCACTCAATCTCATATCAAAACATACTGATCACTGCATGCTGCATATGCACGACAAATGGATGATGCACTGTATGGATAATTATACAATAAAAACTACTTTAAAATGTGAAATACGCAAGTTTATGATCAATACGCTTCAACTAACAAAACACTCGTATATGACGTAAGTCTTTAGCTTAGCATTATAGTAGCAATAAAGACAGGAAATACAAACTATTGACTAGTATAGGTTAACTCATTTTTCAATGAATGCATAAGATGACATTTATAAGCACGTTTAAATGACAAGATACTGCTGGCATTTTTTATGCATTCTGGCAACGTGTTCCATAGAACTCCTCCTGAGTAGGAAAGGCTAGTTTTGTACATGTCAATCCTTGGTTTCCGAATCAGTATATTGTTCGTGTATTTTGACTGATTAAGGGGAAATCTTGCAGTCACAGTAGTTGGAGCGAGTTCGTTCATTATACGATACATTGTAACAGCTTTATTGTATTCGAGCTGGTAATTTAAGGGGAGAATATCTAGTTTAATGTAATCTTGAGGTGACAAGCTAGAAGATTTTAACAGTATGAGTTTAAGAGCTCTCTTGTGGATCCTTAAAAGAGGTTTTAAGTTGTTACCACTGCTTAAGTCATACAACGTTGAAGCATAATCAATGATAGATTGTATATGAGCATGATAAAATTGCTTACGAGCATTGATATCTAAATAATGTTTAATTTTTGAAAGTTGATATACCTTTTGTGAGATTCGCTTGCATAGGCTGTCAATATGGGATGACCAGCTGAGATTGTTATCAATAATGACTCCCAATACTCGATGAGTGTTAACTTCAATGATAGCGTTATTACCAAGATAAATAATAAAAAAAATGAGGCATGAGAAAAGAGATGTTTTGTCGCTTTTGTCGAGAAGTAATTGTCATGTATTTTGTTTTATGTTCATTCAAAGACATATGGTTGAGCTCAGTCCACTTTAGTAATTGATTGGCATTTTCTTGTAAAGAAATAACAAGTTGTTCCAAGTCAGGATGAGAGGCATGAATAGAAGTGTCATCAGCAAAAAGTTCACACTGGCCTTTTGTAATGAAAAGCGGCAGATCATTTATATAAAGAGAAAAAAGAAGAGGCCCGAGTACAGACCCTTGAGGGACACCAAACTTCTGGATAAGAAATCCAGACTCTTTTTTACCAAGAAAGACAGTATGGGTACGATCTGTTAGGAATGATTTTAGGAGAGATAAAGCACTGTCAGAAATGTTATATAAAACCATTTTACGAAGTAAGAGGCTATGGTCAATCAGAATCAGAATCAGAATCAGAAAATTTTATTGCCATTAAGTCAGAACGAGACTTTTTTGACACCAAACGTAAACGTATTTAACATTCTTAAAAGATGTAGATTCTTATATATGTAATGTATCTATGTTCTTGCTCTTCTGGAAAAAGAATCATGCACATATTTAATCATATCTAGCAGACAGTCCTCGTTGTTGAAAACCTTACTCAGATTCTTGTAGTTATTCATATTATTCATTTCCTTAATATTGACATTAGATAGAAAATTTTTTCTTAAATCATCATATAATGTACAAACATCAAGTAAGTGATACTCGTCTTCTATTTTGTTACACCATTTGCATTTTCTTTCTTCTTTTGGTATATTCATATATCTCCCTTGCTCTATCATTAAATCATGGGAGCTGGTGCGAAATCTGCTGAATAGGCGCCTATAATTTTCATTTCTGCATATCAAAAGATACGGCTCCAATCTGTAAACATGTGAAACAGAGTTGTAAAAATTCAGCTTAGAAAATAACTTTTTTTGTTGATTCCAAAACAGTCTGTATAATTCTTCAAGTTTTGTTTTTATAGCATAGCATAATCTTTTCATATTTAATGTACTATGGTTATTCCACACATGCTTGAATCCAATCTTATGAATTATTGTTTTGATTATATAAATCCAGTGATCTTTTTCATTGTTTTGGTGCATTTCATTATATAACAATTTCAAATAGCTATTTTCTTTTGAATCTATTATGTGAATCCAAAAATTGATTAAATGACTAATAACTTTTAACGTTAATGGGTATCTGCCTAAGTCTCCGAAAACTGGCAAGACCATTGTTTTTTTGTGGACTCCTAATATCTGTCTGCAAAATTTTGCGTGGGTGCTTTCAAAAGGAAACTGACTGGTTAAGCACATTTTAAATAAATCATCTATTTTGAAGTTATCTTTTACATTACAACCATAAGGAAACCATATTTCACTTCCATACGTTAAAATAGGCATTATTAGGGCATCAAACAACTGCATAACAATATTTATTTTTAGTACACCTCCTTGTAGAGCTCTTTTCAGCGAATAAATAGCTTTGTTACTTTGTTTGACTAAGTGTTCCTGGGCCACATCAAACTTTCCTGACTGATGAAAAACTATACCTAGATATTTATACCTATCTGTAGTTTCAATTAGGTTTTGTCCACATTTAAAATGAATAGGAATTTTAGGTACAGATTTTGTGAAGATTATAACTTTGGTTTTTTCTTTGTTTACTTGGAGTCCCCATTTTAGACAATACTCATGTAATTTATCTAGTTTTGATTGGAGACCTGATTTTGTATTTGATAACAATATAAGATCATCTGCATACATTAAACCTGAGACTACATCATTTTTCGTTATATATGGAGAATCAATCATTCCTATATGTTGAAAGATATCATTAATGTAGATATTAAAGAGTGTAGGACTTAGTGTGTTGCCTTGATGGACCCCAACTTTTACTTCTATTTCTTCAGATAACGTATCTTTTACTTTTGCATATATTGTGGCATCTGTATACATATCTTCAATCAGATTGAGACATTTACCAGTTATTCCAATTGCATGCAGTTTCACCATTAAAGCTTGATGCCAAATGCTATCGAAAGCCTTCTGAAAATCCACAAAACAAGAATACAACCTTTTATCTTTTGTTTTGCATATGTTATCAACTAGTTTACTTAAAATGAAAATATTGTCTGAAGTTCTACATTTCTTTCGAAATCCAGCTTGTTCTTTGGCAAGTTTGTTATTTTCTTCTAGATAGTTGCATATTCTATTGTTCAGTATCTGGCAAAATAATTTACCGAAAGTGTTTGTCAATGTGATTCCTCTGTAGTTTTCAGGCTTTAGGGGGCATCCACCTTTGTGAATAGGAATATTGATGCCTACTTTCCATTCATGTGGATACAACCCTGTATCAAGAACAACATTAAAAAGTAACTCCAGTATACCTAGTATATCTGGGGTGATGGATTTGATCATTTCATTTAATATACCATCCTTGCCTGGAGATTTTTTGTTTTTTAAAGTTTTTATTCCTTCCGTGATTTCTTTTCTAGTAAAGGGCCTGTCTAAGTACGGGTTTTCGCGTCTTGTTAGTAGTTCGTACATGTTTTGCACTTGTTCTTTTCTCTTTTGATTGACAGAAGGTTCTTTTCCTATCAGCTTTTTTAAATGTTCCATCCATTTTGTGTTATTGAGGAAATTTGTTTCTCTTGTATTTTTTTCTTCACTTATCCTTAATTGTTGCAGAGTTTTCCATAATACACTAGGATCCTTATCTATTGCGTTATGCAGGTTGGAAACAAGACTGCTTTTGAACGATCTCTTTTTCTCTTTTAAAAGTCTGTTGTATTCTTTTCTCTTTGAAAAATACTTTTGTCTAAGAGCAACTTTGAATGGATACCGATTGATGGCGTTAAGTAAAGATTTTATTTCTTTTTTCGTTTCTGCACAATGTCCATCAAACCACTTTTTACTGTTTTTCTTTTTTATTAAAACGTTTCGTTTTTTAAGTTTCAAACTTAATCTTGCTGCATCAGTGAAAATTACCGACAAATTTTCAGCACACTCATTTAATGACTTTTGCACACTTTCTGAATCAATATCTTCTTCATTTTGGTTATACGTGTTTAATGTTGTACACATTTTGCGTTTTATATCTTTTATACGTGACTGTACGGTCGACAGTTTAAAAGAGGTCTGAAATCTCTGTTTTGAATTTTCATCCCAGTAAAAACTGGGTGGTAAAGCAATCTTTGTAATTTTCTTATTATCTTTAGTATTACTGTGTCTATTTTTTCTCAGATCATTCCTTTTTAACACTTTATAGTTATCTATTCTTGGTATTGAAATGTCTAAATGGACTGGACAGTGATCAGAGTACTCTGTTAATTGATCGACTTTCATATGGCGCACTTCCTTTTGGATAGATTTAGAACAAGCAAAATAATCGACAACACTACAACCTTGTGGCTGAAAACATGTGAAATGTCCTTGCAGATCTCCCAGTGTGCGACCATTTAATATCCTCATTTCATAATCAACACATATATTTATAAGTCTTTTACCATTTCTTTGAAATATTTTATCCATAGAGCACCGTTCATAACAGTTATCATAACTGTAATTGAATGGTAACTCATAATAGTTTTGTAGATAGTCCATTTGAATGAAGTCTTCTAAACAACCTGACATCAAAAGCCTTGGCAAAGTCAACAAACAATACCCCAGTGAACTTATTGTCATTTATGTTGTTTAGCCAGTCATCAACAAGGCTTATAAGAGCGGAGTGACAGGAGTGATTTTCACGAAATCCGAACTGATTAGGATGAAGTAGATTGTGCTTGGAAATGTGAGATTTAAGGCACTTCTGAATATGTTTTTCCAAAGGCTTTGAAAGAATGGATAAGATAGAAATGGGTCTATAATTTGAGGGATCAGTTTTATCACCAGATTTATAGAGAGGCACGATTTTGGCTTTTTTAAGAATATTAGGAAAGTAACATTTATCAATACAAAGGTTATATAAATATGTTAAGGAGTCAAAAATAATAGACGCACTGAGTTTTAGAATTTTTCCGTCTAATTCATCAAGACCACGTGTGCATGTCTGTTTCAGATGCATGAGGTAAAAGTAAACTTCATGTACCGTTAAAGGAGGAATGATTAGCTTCGAAGTGATAGTTTTAGAACTGCAGAATTCTTTTAATAAAGCAAGTTCATTGGAATGAGATTTATCCACTTTTACTGTAGAAGAAGAAATATTAGCAAAATGAAAGTTTAATGAATCGGCAGTAACACCTGTGATGTCAACTGGCATCTTTTCAGTTCTTTTTCCGGTAAGAGAATTTATGGCTTTCCAAATCTTTTTGGGGGTTTTGTTTGAGTTATCTGAAAGAAGATCTCGAAAATATTTCATTTTAGAGGAGCGTTTCATTGATGTTATCTTATTTCTTAGTTTCTTAAAATCGTCAGTTTGTTTTGTCCTTGCTAGCTTATCTCTTATAATTATTGCATCTTGAATTTCTTTAGTTATCCATGGAGGCTTAGAACTATGCTTTACACGTTTTGTTTTGAATGGAGCATGCTTGTTATAGATAGTTAGGAAAGTCTTATGCCAGAATTCGAAGGCTTCATCTGGGTCAGTAAATTGATACACGTTTGAGAGGGGTGCGTTTGCTAAGTCTAACAGGAACTTATCTTTATAAAAATTAGCAAATGATCTATATGTTATTTCTTTATGGCCTGGCTTAGGAATCTTTACGCCTTTTTTAAGCCAAGAAATGCACACAGGAAAATGGTCACTACACCCACATGGAGGACAGCACACTTCTACAATATTTTGTGTGGAACTAACATAAATGTGATCAATGAGTGTTTCAGATGAAGATGTAACTCGTGTAGGAATATCTATTAACTGAAGAAGGTTAAGATTTTCATAAAGTTGTGTCCATCGTTTGTTAGGTTTTAGAAGATCTATGTTAAAATCTCCAAAGAGAAGGATTTCTTTATCGGTAAGTGTAATATCTTCCATCATTTCATTAAAATGATCAAACCAATCAGAGTGCTCAGACGGGTTACGGTATACAAATCCAATGAGAATAGGTTTACTTTTTTTGATGGCTACTTCAATCCATATTGATTCAATGAGATTGTTGTCAACGGGTAAAATCCGTTTATAAGTGACAGAG
>CM060338.1:1463763-1476263 GCA_030674155.1 Stramonita haemastoma
GCTTGAACAGAGTGGAGGGATGGGAAAAGGAGGGGGGGGGGGGGGGGGGGAAGAAAACATGTGGGACGCCTTGATCGACAGTTTATTTTCAAGTCAGTCTGTCTTCTGATTAATACCCGATGGCAAAAAACCGAAACCCAAAAAGGGGTGGGTGGGACAGGATAACCTACTCGTTAGAACATTGCACTCGCAATCTGACGACCCGGGTTCAATTCCCATTCAAGGGGATATATTCCTCTGCAGTTAACATCGGTGCAGACTCCACTTCACCAAAAAGTCCTTTGGATGAGACTATAAACCGAGGCCCGGTGTGCGAACGCATGCAGAACATCTTACGCACACGTTAAAACCTGTTCTGCTTTTCGGAAGAGAAGGTTATTGTGTGCCGGTGGGAACAGACAATAAAATTGGCAAAACTGCATACACAGGAACTGGATGTAAAAAAGCACATGAGTGCTTTTCCATTATCCTCAATATAAAATAATAGATAGATAGATAGATAGATAGATAGATAGATAGACAGATAGATAGATAGATAGATAGATAGATAGATAGATAGATAGATAGATAGATAGATAGATAGATAGATAGATAAATAAATAAATAAATAAAAATAAATAAATAAATAAATAAATAAATAAATAAATAAAACAAACAAATAAACAGATACAAAAAAAATGAATAAAGCAAACAACACAACAAGCCTAAAAGCTAAGTCAAATAACACACAACAAGCCTAAAAGCTACACGCTGCTTCAAGGCATTGTTCCCTGATACCTGTGTCGTCAGACTGGTCAGCTGTCAGAGGGACAAGAGATGACCATTGTGGTGATGGGGAGGGGGGAGGAGGGGGCAGACTGTCTTGTAGGTGCCGTGTGGGGATGATGGAGCTGTGGTCAGTTAGCTAGGGTGACACTGGTCAGCCCTCTGTCTGTCATGACCTCCCTCACTGACCCCCCCCCCCCCTCCTTCCTTTGGACACTGGAGCACTGTGGGAAACTGCTGGTTATGGGGTAATCACTGTGTCAAAAAGATGGATTATCGTGCTTTTCTTGATTAAAAAAAAGTAATTTTTGCCAAGACGAGAGGATTGATGAGTACCAAAATAGTTGTAAACATGTCAAAGTTTATGAGAAATTTTGCGGTTTGTTACTGATTTTAAATATTCAGAAAAGGCACCAACAACAACAAAAAATACCCCCCCCCCTCCCCCACACACACACCAAAAACACAAAAAAACCAACGAAAAACCCCAACCTACTCCTTCTACTTAGAAAAACGCAAAGGTTTTAATCTTTGTGCCGCAGTAGTAGTAGTAGCAGCAGCAGCAGCAGCAGTAGTAGCAGTAGTAGTAGTAGCAGCAGCAGCAGCAGTAGTAGTAGTAGTAGCAGTAGTAGTAGTAGTAGTAGTAGTAGTAGTAGCAGCAGCAGCAGCAGCAGCAGCAGCAGCAGCAGCAGCATAGTAGTAGTAGTAGTAGTAGTAGCAGCAGCAGCAGCAGCAGAAGCAGTAGCAGCATCAGCAGCAGCAGCAGCAGCAGCAGTAGTAGTAGTAGTAGTAGTAGTATGTAGTAGTAGTAGTAGTAGTAGTAGTAGTAGTAGTAGTAGTAGCAGCAGCAGCAGCAGCAGCAGCAGCAGCAGCAGCAGTGGTAACAGCAGCAGTAGCAATAGTAGCAGCAGAAGCTTTATACAAACAGTAATGGTAGTGACAGTTTTAAACACATTTCTCCAAACTGATGCTACAACAGCGTTGTAGTTATCATTCGTGTAGATCTTTGTAGCCATACCACATCACAATCATCAAAGGCAATGCACAAATTGGCCTCCGATAAAGTAGAAGTGAAGTCTGATACCCAGGCTAGGTTTGAGAGGTGGAACCACTTTTTTAGCACTTGGGTACTAACACGTACCATTTCTACGCACAAGAATACTTGACGTAGATTATTCAGATGATTACATTTTTATTTGACATACTAGGTAACATGTGTCTATGTTATGTAGACAGGTTGAGTACTCCTTTGATGATTTTTCAGCAACAGTAGCGGCAGCAGTAGCAGCAATAATGATAATAATAATAATAATAATAATAATAATAATAATAATAATAATAATAATAATAATAATAATAATAATAATAATAATAATAATAATAATAATAATAATAATAGTAATAACAGTAGTAGTAGTAGTAGTAGTAGTAGTAGTGGTAGTAGTAGTAGTAGTAGTAGTAGTAGTAGTAGTAGTAGTAGTAGTAGTAGTAGTAGTAGTAGTAGTAGTAGTAGTAGTAGTAGTAGCAGCAGCAGCAGCAGCAGCAACAGTAGCAGCAACAGCAGCAACAGCAGCAGCAGCAGCAGCAGCAGCAGTAGGTATTGATTTTTCTGTTGATGTTTTTGTTGGTGTTCTGTTGTTGTAGTAAAGGTGTGGTTTCATACAATTTTATGACCCATGGATCAAACAGAACCCATCATTACAAAGAAGTTTACATTATGGCAACTTCACTTTCAATAACTCTCAGACAGAACATCCATTCATTCTTTAGAGAACTGTTTTAGATGTAGCAAAGCAAGGATCTAATATCATTCTACACGAACAAATGATTATTGTTGATATTCATTGTGCATTTAATCAACTGTGGTTTGATAACTGACTTCATCTGTCAAAGTATCTAAGCAGGAAGTCGTGAAAGTAAGCAGATGACGTTATGTGTTTTTTTTTTATCAATGGGTATTGGAAAGAAAAACTGGGAGTGGTTTGTTTAAAAAACGCTTCGTCAGAGTACGAGTTTGAAAGATGTGTGGCTACCTCATTAAGTTGAAACGAATGGCAGTTTGTCGCAGAAAATAATCATATAATATATAGACTTCTTTCTTTGTTAAACAAAATTGGAATTTTGACAGGAAAAACAAAGAAAAAAACATGTTAAAACTTAAAACAAAATCTGATAACTGAAAATAACCTTGTCGCAATAGCAGCGAAAGGGCGCAAACTAAAACTAGCCAAGATTTTTTCTTCCGTGCATTTTAGTGTTAATATGAAGATAAATGGCTCCATCATGAATCATCCCCGTAATTCTCATGCCCTTTATAAAGATCCAGAATCAGCGATGGAACAGACTTTTATCTGACGTAGAACACTTGATAACATCTGTGAAAAATGGCAGCTGAGTCATGTATAGCTATAAATGAGGACATTATTTTTACTTCATCATGTGATGACGATTCTATTGTAAATTCAGTTACCAAGTTCAATGTAGAGGCAAAGAAAATAGACACAAATAGCATGCATCAAAAACAAGTCATAAAGCTAAAAAAAAAATCCCTCAAAATCTCACACCATTGAGGATTGTATGGTTGCAAAGTATTTGCTGACATCAGTTTTATTGAATGATTTTCTTCCCTGTTGGTGAATGTTAGCTGATAGACACACATACACACACAGACACATAAAGACACACACACACACACACACACACACACACACACACACACACGCACACACCCTCCCACACACACACCCTCCCACACACACACCCTCCCCCACACACACCCTCCCACACACAATCACACACCCTCACACCAATTTTCACAATAATCACAACCTAAAATCTACGTTACCATTTTCACCAGACTTGAAAGGTTACAACCAACACCTGCCATGAATTTTCAACAGTGTGGAAAAAAATACACCTCAAAAGTATCAGAACTTTATGTCAAAGAAATCGAGCGGAGAAATAAGGGGAGAGGGAGGCGGGAAGAAGATGGAAGATAAAATACGGTGGAGGTTACAGAGCAAGAAAATATGGGAGTAGGGGGTGGGATGGGGTGTGAGATTAAAATCAGGAAAGTGGAAACCTGCTATAAGGAATAGAGCAGTATATAATCAACCATTGCAATTACCTACTAGCTTTGAATGAGAGTGTCGTTTTCGTTAGAAGTTGTGTGTGTGTGTTTGGTATCTATCTATGTTGTACTACAAAGAGAACTGCAGAAAGAGGCAAGAGAAAGCAGTTAAGGGGAAAGTTAACAGTACAAAAAAATGTACCAAGCAAAATCAAGTTCAGAGTATTTTCTAAAGCCTTGAGGATAATGATTTCAGGAAGGACTGAATTACTGATAATTGGGTGATTCAGTTACTGTGTGTGTGTGTGTGTGTGTGTGTGTGTGTGTGTGTGTGTGTGTGTGTGTGTGTGTGTGTGTGTGTGTTGTGTGTGTGTGTGTGTGTGTGTGTGTGTGTGTGTATGTGTGTGTGTGTGTGTGTGTGAAAATGAGTAGCACATGATGGGTTCTTCTTTCACACGCACACCCGCGCGTGTGGACGCAGAGAGAGAGAGAGAGAGAGAGAGGAGAGAGAGAGAGAGAGAGAGAGAGAGAGAGAGAGAGAGAGAGAGAGAGAGAGAAGAGAGAGAGAGAGAGAGAGAGAAGACAGACAGACAGACAGACAGACAGACAGACAGACAGACAGACAGACAGACAGACAGACAGACAGACAGACAGACAGACAGACAGACAGACAGACCAACAGACAGACACACAACACACACACACACACACACACACACACACACACACACACACACACACACACACACACACACACACACACACACACAAACAAACACAGACAGGCAGACGTACACATATACACAAACACAAACATACAAACACACAGACATAGAAACACAGACAGACAGATAGACAGGCAGGCAGACAGACAGGCAGGCAGGCAATGCACACATACAAACAATCAGACAACCCAAACAGACTGACAAAGAAAAGCAGTTTCATTGTTGTTATACTCTACATTCATCCCCAATAACATTGTTACCATTTTCCGAAGTCAGCACCTGTCGCAATTCTTCCATCACTAGACGCGTGATCTGCTGAAAGGAAAACAGAATTACGGAATGGAGAGAAACAGACAGCAGCTAGGATAGAGAGAGAGGAGGAGGGATCGAGGTATAAAGGTAGAAGATGGGAGATGATACAGCCATGTTTGCCAAACCCTGTTATAAGCAGAAGGGTCACGTAGAATTCACCTTTTGAAGTGGACACTGAGTTTGCTGATGGACAGTGTCAAGTTCTTGTCACGTTGTGTGTTGTGGATGCTGTTGCTGTTGTGCGTTCCTCAGCTTAACAGTCCGGGGGATGGGTTACCCAGAATGAGAAGTTTGCGTCTATGATTGTTTTCAAGTACCTCGCCATATAGGCAGCCATACTCCGACTTCAGAGGTGTAGTGGGTGTGTTTGTTGCTGTCTACAGTCACAGAGAGGAGATGAAAAGGAAAATGAGATAGAAAAGCGGCAACAGACTTAAAAAGGGATTAATAAAGACATGAATAAAACAGAAATCGAGAGAGGAATAAATATTGAGCGACTAAAAAATAAATTGCATGCACGCATGCGTACACTTATGACTCACGCACACACACACACACACACACACGCACACACACGCACGCACGCACGCACGCACGCACACACACACACACACCACCACCACACCACCACCACACCACACACACACACACACACACACACACACACAGCCCCCCCTCCCCCCCCCATACATACACCCGACTTTTCCAAACTACTCCTAATTATAACCCAGAAAACAACAACACTATTTGATTTTTTTCACCCATAAGTGATGTGAAGGAGAAGGCTGACAAACTGTCTGCACTGTTGCAGTGTGGGGAGGGGAGGGGAGGGGAAGGGAGGGAATCATTCAATCCCCCTCACACCAAACTCCCTGCTTCAGATGCTTCTGTGGGATTCTGACAGGCTTTTCCTTTAGGCTGTCATCACTGCAATACCTACATCTTTTCTTTTTTTTTTTTTTTTTAAAAGTAAAACGGAATGCAGCTTCGAGCATAATGAGGCCAAAGAAGAAACGGATCCATTTAGATAGGATGGGACGGGAGAGAGACAATGACTGAACAAATAACCTTTATTTTTAAAGAGTTACAGAGTATGATATACTTTTTTCATTCGGCCCTTGCTTTGATTAGGGAGCATAGCTATATATAAAAAAAAATAAATGAAGAAAAGGTAATAGCAACCCCCTACCCCCACAAACCACCATCACCAACAATAACCGTTTAACCTATGAGGGACAGATAAAGAGAGAAAGAGAAGAGAGAGAGAGAGAGAGAGAGAGAGAGAGAGAGAGAGAGAGAGAGAGAGAGAGAGAGGAGAGAGAGAGAGAGAGAGAGAGAGAGAGAGAGAGAGAGAGGAGAGAGAGAGAGAGAGAGAGAGAGAGAAGACAGACAGACAGACAGACAGACAGACAGACAGACAGACAGACAGACAGACAGACAGACAGACAGACAGACAGACAGACAGACAGACAGACAGACAGACAGAAAGACAGACAGAAACAGAGACACAGACACAGACACAGAGACACAAAGAGACACAGACAGAGGGAGAATATAAAAGAAAGAAGTGACAGGGAGAGAAAAAGAAACAAGGCAGAAACACAGGGACAGAAAATAAAGTCAAATTCCTACCCCTAACTTTGCAGAAAGACCCTGGCATCCCCACGGGGAAGAGATCCAGGGTACAAAGTCCACAGAATCAGGACACATTTCTGGCAGAATACAGTGGAGAAAATAGCTTCTTTACCTCCCGCTAAACACCATCTAGGTCAACAGACTGATAATGGTGGTGGTGGTGGTGGTGGTGGTGGTGGTGGTGGTGGTGGTGGTGGTGGTGGTGTGGTGGTGGTGGTTGATGGTGGTGGTGGTGGTGATTGTGGCGGTGGTAGTGGTGTTGATGATGATGGTGGTGGTAGTGGTGGTGGTGGTGGTGGTAATGTTGATGGTGGTGCTACTGCTGTTTCTGCTACTAATCATCATCATCGTCATCATGTTTAGGACTATAATGATCCTAATGGAGATGAAAGGCGATGAGGACAATATCAATGATGCTCTAAAAGTGCACCTCAGATTTAGACTGCTGGGCTTCCTGTCCTGGTATAAAGTCTGGCGGGAGAGATACAAAGGACTCCTGTGCCAGTCAAGTGCTTTAATCACCGCCCTCAAAACCGCCTCTGTAACACTGGCGTGTTCAGCTGTGAGGGTCTAGATTTCTCATTAAGCTTCTTCATTACAAGCCTGATTGGCAAAAAGCCAAGTACATCAACTCTGATTTTGGATGCGGTTCAAATCCACGATCTCCCAGTCAACAGTCTAATATTCACGCCACTGTAAATATTTAGATCTAGGTCATTTTTTTCATGATGATATTCCGAGTTAGATTCCTCATTGAAAGCTTGCTGTCGTTGCCTATTCTCTTGTTTCTTAGAAACTGATTCTTGCCAGGTTTGCATTTTTTTTGTTCAAATGCTAAGTGGTTATTTTCCTTGTTACGTGTTTTTTTTTACTAGAATGAAAAAATATAAAACAATGTAAATAAACGCAAACGTGTATAGCACGTTTAATGAGGAATGTATGAATAACAACTTGGGGAGACTTCTAATAAGAAGTTTTCACTGTTCTCTTGTGAGTTTCCCCGCTAACGGATTTTTCACAGTTTTCCCTTCCTCGCATGCCGGATATACTGGTATCACAGGAAATAATGACAAACGGAGTATCTGTGTGCAAAACTGCAATTGTGTGTTCCATCACAAAGAAAATCTTTTTTTTACAAACACAATTCCTCCATTCCTCTCTCTCCAAGGGTACCGCCACGGTCGTCAGACTAAAGGATTGATTGATTGATTGATTTATTCTTTTATATCAAAGATAATGAAATAAGCAATCTTGTGCTTTTTTACATCCAGTCCCCGTGTGTATGCAGTTTTGTAAATGTCATCTGTGTTCCCACCGGCACACGATGGCTTACACTTACGAAAAGCGGAACAGGATTTAACGTATGCGCAAGATGTTCTGCGTGCGTTCGCACACGGGGCCTCGGTTTATTGAGTCAGCCGAGGGACTTTTGGGGAGAGTGGAGTCAGCACTGATGTTAGCTCCAGGAGAAAAATCTCCTCGACCGGAATCGAATCCTGGTCGTCAAATTGACAGCGCAGTGTTTTGACCACTAGGCTATCTGTTCCCCAAGGGATAGATAGATAGATAGATAGATAGATAGATAGATACATAGATACATAGATACATAGATACATAGATACATAGATACATAGACAGAAGACAGACAGACAGACAGACAGACAGACAGACAGACAGACAGACAGACAGACAGATAGAAAGATACACAAGCACAATAACTCATCCAACAGACACCTGCTCAAATACCTGTCCAATTTTCTCATCAATCCCTCCAGCTGCAGTCTCGTCTCTTTCGCAGACCGGTGTACAATCTATGGCACCATAAAGCAAAAAAAACCAAAAAACGTCTGGTGGAATTTCAAAGAAAATAGAGCATCAGCAGGGAGGGAGGCTGCAGCACGGGGCATGCAATTAGCTCAGCATCTCAGGGATGGCACAGTGCCATCCTCTGCTCCTGTTCTTCACAGCACCACTTGCCGCTGAAAATCAACCCTGACTGCGCCCCTTATTAAAGGCGATTTTATTTATGGAACTTCAAAAAAAGTGGAAGGAGAGAGAGAGAGAGAGAGAGAGAGAGAGAGAGAGAGAGAGAGAGAGAGAGAGAGAGAGAGAGAGAGAGAGAGAGAGAGAGAGAGAGAGAGAGAGAGAGAGAGAGAGTGTGGGTGGGTGGGTGGGTATGGGTGCGCGTGTGTGGGTGTGGGTGTAGTGTGTGTGCGTTTGTGTGTGTGTGAGAATGCGTGTGCGCGCGTGCATGCGTTTGTACATGTGTGTGTAAGTATGTATTTGTGTATGTGTGTATATGTTAGTGTGTTAGTGTGTTTGTGTTTGTGTTTGTGCGTTTGTATGTATGTATGTATGTATGTATGTATGTATGTATGTATGTATGTATGTATGTATGTATGTATGTATGTATGTATGTATGTATGTATGTATGTATGTATGTATGTATGTATGTATGTATGTAAGTATGTACGTATGTACGTATGTATCTATGCATGTATGCATGTATGTATAATAATGTATATGAGTGTGCGTGTGTGTCTTGCCTTGTTAGCAGTCACTGGACGTTATCTTGTTGACAGTGTGTACTCTGTTGTATTAACATGTTAACATTGTTCTGCGGACAGTGGCCGCGCCTACCTATCTATCAGTGACAGAGACAGCAACACGTTCTGTCTGGTCCTCCTTCCCTTACTTTCATCTGTCCCGTAGTCCCGTGGACCGTGGGGGCACAACTGAAGATTTTGCAACCAGCTTCAACCATTCCCCACGTGTCCCCCGCCCTCAGTAGTAGGTCGTTCCACCCAAGTCCTGTCCACTCCTGTCCTGAGACACAACATGAAGAAGAAAACCAGTGTCTGGTCCTACCTGTCCTCAGGAGTCTTCCACCTCCACCGCCCCTCGCCCCACCCCCTCAGCCACCTGTAGTCCCAGCTCCCTCCCTCCCTCCCGCCAGCAAATGAAAATATGAAAACTTTGAAAAATCTTCTGAAATCATTGTATCACTTGTACATGGCGTCACAACCCAGTCTTGTTGTTTTACAGTCCTTGCTGACCACAGAGGCCAAATTTGGGGCTGTCACCTTGCAGTATTATTAATTTTTATAAACCTCAGGTGACAAGAGATTACAAGACAGGATTTTAAACCAACTCTACTGTCCTTTCTTTTAGCAACACCCTGGCCAGCTGTAAGGGTCAGCTCAAGACAGTCACCTTAAACCAGATTCTTTGAAAAACAAGCCATGCTTTGGGCAGCCAACTAGGGCCTATTCACCCATACAGGACAAAAACTGCCTGATTCTTTCAAGGAGGTAAAAACTGTTGTCTGGTGAAACATCTCAGAAAAGGATGTTTGGGGTGTCTGTAGTCAAAATTCTTGTGCCTAATATCCTGGACTTTCTGTGTAAACTGTTTCTATTTCTACTTGTTGTGCTTTATCCGCATTTCTAAATGATTTTTCTTACCAAAAGGTGCAGATTTTGAGATTATTTTAAAAACAGAAAAAAAAAAACGTCGACAACAACAGCAATGCACACATACATACAAACATGCGCGCGTGCGCGCGCGCACACACACACACACACACACACTAACGCACGCACGCACGCACACACACACACACACACATACACACACATCCCTCCCCCCCCCCCACAAAACCAATCACCTTTTATACCAAAAACAAAAGTTTTCGCAGTAATCATCAAAACTCCAGCCTTAAGACACACTAAACTCCCCATACCCATGACCCCCCTACAGACAGACAAATGTCCCGTGTCCACTATGTCCAAACGAAGCCTGGCCAGTGGACAGTGTAGTGACAGGCAGAAGGCTGACCAGTGTCACCCTAGCTAACTGACCACAGCTCCATCATCCCCACACGGCACCTACAAGACAGTCTGCCCCTTCCTCCCTCCCCTCCCCATCACCACACTAATGGTCATCTCTTGTCCCTCTGACAGCTGACCAGTCTGACGACACAATGCCATGTGTCAGTGAAGAATGGGTCTGTGTGGGGATTGATCATTAATTAGCGAATTGTGTTTTAAGTTTGTAGGTATCAATAACGAAAACTGTAATCGCAACAGTTTAAAAAAAAATATATATATATACACCGTAAGAAAGATTGTACAATGTTTGGTGTGTTTTTTGAAGATTGTATTTTCTATATACCTTGTACATTCTTCATGATGTTGTCGTGATCCAAAACTTATAATTATTCTTGAGAACACAATAGTCTCTAATGCCATTTTTTACAAAGAGGTCTTGCAAAAATTATTTACTTACATTAATTTTTAATTTATTTTCTGTAGAAATCATGAACAGGACTCTTTTTTTTCAGATAATTCAGTTGAATACACAAATTGTCAGACTTTTTAAGATTATGATAAAAAGTTTTGGATAATCCATTAAAAAAATTAATTCTTACGAAAAAAATTATACAGCAAGAAAGATATCTGGGTCCAGGAACCTACTCTTATCTCTGCAATCCAAGCTGTACTTTTTCGTTTTGCTGCCTCGTCTTCTGTGACGTCCCTGTCCTGCTGTTCCCACGCCGCTCATTTCAATCTCCCCGCCACAGCCATACCCAGATTCGTTATGTCTCATCCTCAGATTCGCATATCTACGGGAGATCAAAACTTTACTTCTCTTCAGTGATACAATCTGTTTACCTGATATTGAAAATGACTTGAAAGAGCCTATTTAGTTTAGTCTTTATTAGTGTAACTATCTGTGTACTTTGTTCATGTTTGAGATGCTAACTCAATCACAGGTACACTCTATCACACACAGAAGGTAAAAGTAGAGCAGAAAAACACTTTGTAAAGAAGAATGTAGACAGGTTTATGGAAAAAAAACCTGTTCTGGTGGATCGTGAGACATTGTTTTTCTTTCTGTCCGTCTGTCTGCATGTCTTTCTGGCTTTCGTTGTGCGCTCTTTCTGGAGCTTTGTGAAGGAAGCACTGCGAGAGAGAGAGAGAGAGAGAGAGAGAGAGAGAGAGAGAGAGAGAGAGAGAGAGAGAGAGAGAGAGAGAGAGAGAGAGAGAGAGAGAGAGAGAGAGAGGGGAGAGAGACAGAGAGAGACAGAGAGAGACAGAGAGAGACAGAGAGAGACAGAGAGAGACAGAGAGAGACAGAGAGAGACAGAGAGGGACAGAGACAGAGAGAGAGAGAGAGAGAGAGAGAGAGAGAGAGGGGTCAGAGACAGAGACACAGAGAGAGACAGAGAGAGACAAGAAAGAGTCAGACAGACAGACAGACAGAGACAGACAGACAGACAGACAGATAGTCGCTGGAATGGTCCATTGGAAAGGCAATCGCCGACACAATGGCCTGCTCTTTCGAAAGGCGGAAGAGTTTTTAACGTGTACGCAAGATGTTCTGCGTGCATTTGCACACGGGGCCTCGGTTTATAATCTTATGTCTGTAAATAATTTGTTCCTTTACAAAACAGGCGCTAATGAAACATGCCGAGGCCAGACATGTAGAGATGTAAGAACAAGCATGTATACTCCCATTCCCCTGCAAATCTCGCCCCCTCCCCTCCTCTCCACCCCCCCCCCCCCCGACCCTCCCCTTACACAATACTGTCTCTTGGAATGTGCAGTTAAAATCATAAACATATTATTCAGCGATTATATCATATTCACTTAATAAAACAACAGCAGTTGCATGGAATGTCCCTAAACAAAGGTGAATGATTAATCCCTTCCAATGAAAAAGATGAAAGAAAAAAAAACACCTTAAAAAAGAAAAAAAATACCCAAGAAACAGGAATGAGAAGAAGTGAACGAAATCAAAATTGTGCAAAGTATAATAAATGTAAATAAGCAAAAAAAGTAAGACATTGCAAAACAAGCCCGTTCCAACCATCTAAGATAAAGAAAAGGCGAGCAAAGAAGCAATCCATCCCCAACCCCAACCCCCCCTCACCCCCCCTGCATAAAAACGCAGCGCAGAAACCGACCAAAAAAAAATCCTAAAGAAACCCA
>CM060338.1:1495953-1500953 GCA_030674155.1 Stramonita haemastoma
TTGATTTTTAGGCTTTACCAGTAATGCCCTTTCAACATATGGCATGACTTTTAACATGGGCCTGTAAACACAATTTCATTAATTTCAACCCCCATGTTCCACCTTAAATTATGGGATGACAATTACGCTGAGGTTTGCTTGCAATGGCACTCACTCTGTGAAGATGATATACCTACTATCAAAACGTCCACACTTTTTAATTATATATTTTCTGGCAAGATTTAAAGTGCAAGTGCAAGTGGCCAGAAGGTACATCAGGCCAACTAAAGAGCACGAATTGATGGGTTCAAGTTCAGTACAAATGTAATGCTTTTGTTTTTCTTATGATTATAAATGATAAGCTTGGCCGCAGGTCTTTGGTATCCAGAAAATGAGTAGTTTTCGTGTTTCTCATTAATTAATGACACAGAGCCCACGATTTGATAGAGCTACTCTTACAGGCAAATGATGTAATGTACATGCCGAGCAAGACCATCTGAAAATAAATAAACAGAAGACAGAAAATTGATGTACCTCTGGGAAGGGGACTGGATAGCCTGGTTGCCAGAATGATGTTCTCGTGATCTGCTGACCCGGGTTCGAATCTCGTGGAATAGGATTTTTCCTCTGGAGTTATCATCAGTGCCGACTCCACTTCTCTCAAAAGTCCTTCGGATGAGACTATAAACCAATGTCCGGTGTTCGAACACACGCAGAATATCTTGCAGACATGTTAAAACCTGATTTGCTTTTCGGAAGAGTAGGCCATTGTGTGCCGGTGGGAACAGATGACAGACTTTACAAAACTGTAAACACACAGGGACAGGATGTAAAAAAACACAAAAATCCTTATTCCGTTATCCTCGAAATAAAAGAATATAAAAAGTTAGATTTGGCTGAAAGTTTTTGTTTTTGTTTTTGTTTTCAGAGAGCAGCCTGATGTTTATGCAGAAAAGTTGGCCATTACTAACGAAGACCTTACACCTAGCAAACCAAGCTGTTCGGCCCACGAGTAGAGCTGGAAAAGAACTTGCCATTATTAATTTTTTCCCAGACACATCTGACGGCGTAAAGCGAATACTGAAGACGCTTTGTCACTGCTATCCATATACTCAAATACTGCCACCAATAATTCGGGGAAAAGTCATGAATGAAATCCGACATGAAGATTGGTGTATTCCATCAAGATTTGCATGACAATCAAACCATTAACCAAACTTGTCCATTAGCACAATCATGTTCTTTTCTCTTTTTGCCAAACCCTCTCTGCTTCAGCATAAAACTGTCTGTTTTTACAAGCCTCATGGTAAAGGGAATGTTATAACCAAAAGGATGTCAGGCCCATAGCATTACCAGATACATTCTTGAGATTTGGACACCATCATGGGTGCATCTGTGTATTTTTGACCATACCGCCATTAAACTCTGGCATCGATTGTAGGAATGCCTTTCTACAAACAGCTACAGAGAGTATTCACAAGTGGTACATAGTATAAAAAAATAAAAGGTAAAGGTGTCCCATAACCTAGGGGGTCGTAAGGGAGCGAGGCATCAGAGACCTCAGCTTTTCTAGGGGCCAGCATATTGAGGGCGGCGCCCATCTCCTCTCCCTCGTTGCTTTACCTTCCCTGACCCTAAAGAGGGCAGGTACCCATTTACAGCTGGGTGAACTGGGGGAACTATACTGAAGCCAAGGCGCACAAACGGTCTCCCATCCAACTGGTAACTGCGCTCGACGCTGTTTAAAGCGAGTGCTCTGACCACTGAGCTATCCCGCCCCCTAAGTGGTACATACTCATATTCAAAACTAAATACAGGAAATAAATGCTACAGTTAAATGCAAAGTTACAGGGAAATATAAAAACACGTTAAAACCCGTTTCGCTTTCCGGAAGATTAGGCCGTTCTTTTCTGGCGGGAACAGAAGGCAGCATTTACAAAATCGCACGCACACGGGTACTAGACGCAAAAAAGCACATTTTGTGGTTTAATTTTTATTATCCTTGAAGTATAACAATTACTACAATATAAGAATACTGACAATGAATAAATAAAGATATAGACTATAGTCGCTAGCGTCTATGTAAATAAGTGAAATCTTTTTAGAAACAAAATTTGTAAAAGTTCTTTTACAGTTACGAGTTACTTTACATAAGTCATTTAAAAGAAAACAAACCTTTTTAATAAAAGGAATCGATTTGATAAGCCAGTCTACTGTAGTTAAACTTTGTACACAGATTAATAAAACTGCACAGAAAAAAAAACACACTTAAAAGTTAGTTTAAACTAGTCTTGACTCTAATTTATATGTCTTATTCATCTTGACTACCAAAAAAAAACGACTCTAGTGACTTTGTTTCCAGTGTTTTGTTCCAGGGATAGCATTCTCATTATCTATTTTATTTATCTTTTTTTTTATTTAGTTATCATTTATCTATTCATTCGTTCATTTATTTATTCGTTTATTTATATATCTATTTATTCAATTATAGATTTGTTCTTTTAATTCGAGGATAATAGAATAAACATTTATGTGTGTGTATAGGGGGGGGGGGGGGGGGGGGGGCCGTTCCCACCGGCACACAATGGTCTACTCTTCCAAAAATCGGAAAGGTTTTAACGTGTGCGCAAGATGTTCTGCGTGCGTTCGCACGGTTTATAGTCTCATCCAAAAGACTTTTGGGGGTAGTGGAGTCGGCGCTGATGTTAACTCCAGAGGAAAATTCCTCTTGAACGAGATTCGAACTTGGGTCAAGAGATTACGTGCACATCACTCTGACCACCAGGCTATCCCGTCCTAATGTGACTATAAATTGTAATATCGATATAAAATAATAGATAAATAAGTAAATAAACAAAACAAAAAAAGAATAATAAATAAATAAATAAATAAATAAATAAATAAATAAATAAATAAATAAATAAATAAATAAATAAATAAATAAATAAAAGGCATGTCTGAACCTCGTGTTAACTCTCTTAAAACTTAGGTCATCTACACCTTCACCTATCCAGTAGTCTTGTAGGCCATTGGGGCACCCCTGAAAGTTTTGCAACCAGCTTTCTCCCTTCCTCGCAGTTAGGGGCAGGTTGCCTTTTAATTGTAATGAGACCTGTAAGGTCAAAATGGTTCCCTCTGGAGGGGAGGGGGGTGGGGGCGATGGGGGTATAGGTGTCCTTCCATTTTCATGGTCTCTGTCTAATGGGGCTCTCTGGGTGGTCGTTACCTGGCTTAATGGACGGTCAATTCAGTCCTCTGCTGTCAGAATTATTGCCGTTTAAAGTAACCTAATGGCCACCCCTTTTCTTCATTCCTGTCACTTAGGCCTTCTTCCTGTTGTTGTTGTTGTTGTTGGGGCTCTTCTTTTTCTTCTTCTTCATCTTCGTCGTCTCTTTGGGTTTGTTTTTTTTCTTCGTCTTGGCTACTAGTATGTTACATGGTTTCGCTTATATTTAACTGATACATTGAAGTAACACAATTATAGACGCTTTGGTTCAAGTTATTTTTTTTCTTGTTTGTGTCGCTGTTGTTGTATCTGTTTCCTATCACTATGGCAGACTTTGGGATTTGTTCTTTAGCTTATATATTTCTTATGTATTTCACTTAGTTGGGAACTATTCATGTTCTTGTTGACGTAAAGTGATTTTGATGATAGTACGGCAATCTATCCAAACGTCTGTGTCTACTGTTTCGTTGATCTATTTAATTCAACATTTATCATGTTTTTTTCTGTAATCTACCACACTGCTGCAGATTTAAACAAGTAGAAATGTTGATTAGCGGCTGTTATTTTAGTCTTGTTTAGCAATGAGTTATCGTTCCGGTACTAGAGAAAGTCCTTTGGATGAGACTATAAACCGACGCCCTGTGTGCGAATGCACACAAAATATCTCGTACACACGTAAAGAAAAATCCTTTCCGCCTTTTGGAAGTAAAGGTCATTGCATGCCTTGAAAAACAAACCCAAGGTGCATGCATGTGTCGCGTTTAGACACCCTCCACGAAGTCAGAGTGCCGGTACCTAACTGGTGAGTGAAAACGGTTGCATACACACACTCTCACACTAGGTGAATCTTAGATATCTAGCCGAGGATAGAAACCCCCCAAACTTTCAGAATTTATACCTGTTTACTGACTTCGTGAATCCATAATAATTGTTTCGAAGTTTGCCCCCTTCTCAATTATATATAATTATGTGTTTTGAAGAAAGCCTTTTTCTGTTGTTGTTTTTTAAAAACCTAACGTAAACTTGACCTTCTACAACGATTACTCAAATTGTTAGATAACTGAAAAAAGTGTGCTGTAACACTTTCAGCCACACTAAACTAATTGGTTTGAAAACATCCCCTTTCCTAAGCCCTGTCTCTGTGTGGTTTAGGAGTATGATCTCTTAAGCCTGACTGTGGCCACAAAGACTTCCACACACACGCTGGACAATGCTGTCAGTCACAGAACTGAAATGCTATCCTTCCGCTACATCTGATAAAAAAGCGACATGATTAGCCACAGAGAGAGAGAGAGAGAGAAGAGAGAGAGAGAGAGAGAGAGAGAGAGAGAGAGAGAGAGAGAGAGAGAGAGAGAGAGAGAGAGAGAGAGACAGAGACAGAGAGAGAGACAGACAGACAGACAGACAGACAGACAGACAGACAGACAGACAGAGGGAGACAGAAAGAAAGAGAGAGACAGAGACAGAGACAGACATAGACACAGACACAGAGAGAGTCTTCAATTACATCATCATCAAAACAAATCAGTCAACAACGTATTTCAAAACACCCACATAAACACTTTTTTAAACAATAATCATCATCAATGAATAACTCAGAAAAAAAACTTAATAAAGAGAGAGAGAGAGGGAGAGAGACAGAGACAGAGACAGAGAGCTTTCTTTTCCTGCCCTCTTCCTTGTTAGGTTTTTCGCTACTTATCCTGTCTCTTGTTTATTGTGTCTAGAGGTAATCTCTTCAAATCCAAACGAAATACAAAAGTCTAGACCTCTAGTACCGCTGTGCTTTTGACTC
>CM060338.1:1508453-1510953 GCA_030674155.1 Stramonita haemastoma
CCACCACTCTTCATCCTCTCCACCCTACTCCCATTCCTCCCCCCCTCTCCTACCCCAGGATTTCTTCTCCCCTCCCCTCCCCTTACAACTTGAAGGAGAGTAATTTGAGTTACAGTCCCGAGAGGGTTAGGGGTATCATTCATCACTTTAAAACCTTGTTGTCCCCCTCTAAACCAACAGAGACACAAGAGAAAAAAGAAGGACGACATTTTTTTTTTAATTAACAGAAAAGAAGCCCGGAAAGTCTAGCGGTTAATGCAAGAGTATTGAGCAAAATCTGCAAATGAGGGTGACAGGAGGAAGTGAGAGTGTTACACTGATAGGTTATGAGAAAGGGGATAGTGAAGAGTGAGGGAGGGTGAGGAAAGTTAGGGGAGATGGGGGAAGGAGTGGTATGGAGGAGGGATGGGTGAAGGAGAGGTAGGGAAGAATGGGTAAGGAGGGTTCCTTCACCTTCTCTTTCACCTGCCCTATAGCCCCATGGACCCTGGGGGCACAACTGAAGATTCTGCAACCAGCTTCCTCCACTCCCCACAGTCCTCCGCCCTCCATAGCAGATCGTTCCACCCAAGGCGTGTTCACTCTCTGATGTTGTCTTCCCATCGTTTCCTCTGTCTGCCTCTTTGTCTCCCTTCCCTTACTGTTCCCTGTAAGACTGTCTTGGCCCGTCCAGATGATCGTGTGATATGCCCATACACAGTTTAGCTTGTGCTTTTTCACTGTATATAGGAGCTTTTCATATGGACTGATGGCATTCTTTATTCTAGTTTTCACTTCTTTATTAGTGATGTAATCTGTGTATGAAATGCCAAGGAGTTTGCGAAATAATCTCATCTACATTGCCTGTATCCTTCTTTTAATGTCATCTGTTATGGTCCATGTTTCACATGCATACAAAAAAGGGTAGGTTAAGAGAAAAGGGGTAGTTTAGGGAGGAGAGGGAAGAGGGGTGGGGACAGTGGGAGCTGTTTGGGGGAGGGAGGGGTGGGTAGGTTCTGGGGGAAGAAGGAGGTGATAGGGAACAGAGGGGGAAGCATAGGGGAGGGGTAGGTTACTATGAGGGCAGGGGGTGGTAGGCTCTCTTCTACAGGGTGAAAGACTATCTATGGTAAACCAAAAGTGTCCAAATTGCCCAGTTCCAGGAGTGCTACATCGCTTTATTGTTTGACCATATTTCTAAGGGGGTAGGACACAGTTACATTGCTTCCCACGCTAATAGTTACGGTCTCACTATGATCGTAAACAGATGTGTGAGCAAAACTGGTTAAATGTCACTCTTCCTGTCAGAATTTAATCCTTGGCAGCTGTGCCAGGAAGGACACAGAGAGAGAGAGAGAGAGAGAGAGAGAGAGAGAGAGAGAGAGAGAGAGAGACAGACAGACAGACAGAGACAGAGACAGAGACAGACAGACAGACAGAGAGCAGCAGCACCACCACCACCACCACCGAGTGTGCTGACAATTCATTAATTAACAGGAGACAGGATCATTTTCAGCTAAACTGATTGCCCCTTTCTAAAATGTCTCCAGACTGTGTGCAGTGTGGTGTGTGAAGGGAGGAAGGAAGGCTCTCAGTGTTGTGTCCCTGAAGATGATGATGATGATGTTACTGGAGGAGAGCAGATGGGGGTGCACTAATCAGAGATGAGCAGCCTGATAAATGGAACATCCAAGAAAGGGAAAAGGAAAGTTAATGGAGAAAAATCAAAACATACACACATGAGAAAAATAAATGAAAAAAAAGAAGAAAAGACTGATGGTAAAACAGTCCCCACCCCTCCCCACAAAAAAGAATGTGAGAAAAAATGAATGAACAAAACAAAAGGAAAAAAGAAGAGAGAATGAAAGAAAAGAAACAAGAAAAGAAAAAAAAAGTATATTACACAAACAACAACACAAAACTGGGAAAAAACACACCAAAGAAAGCAAAAGTAGTTTATGACATACCCATCACGTGGATATCACGTGCATCATATTATCGTCCAATCAGCGAGGGCGTCTGATAGTTCCTCGTTGCCAATGAATGCAAGGTATGCTAGGGACAGAGGCAGGGAAAGGCGCCATCTTTCCGACATCTATGACCCTACGCAGCCTGCTTTATGCCTCTCTTTAAGCAAAAAAACCCTTTGAGGAGGCCGTGAGGTATTCAGTGTCCTATCATAACAAGCTGGGTTAGACAGTAGGTAACTATTAGCCCCCTCACCTTATCTATTGAACACCTTCCACCTTAAAAGAAAAAAGGAAATAAGGAAAAAGAAAGGGAAGGAGGATATTTGCGGGGGAGTGATAGAGAATAACGTTATGCTGCCAAATGAGGGAAAATGGGATGGGACAGAAGATGGGAGGGAGGGATGATGAAGTGGAATTCACAGCAGTATGTGAAAGCACAAACCTTTTAGATTAAAAAGCCAAAAGAATAATTATACGAACGATATGTATGTTGCGGAAATAACTGTTTGGGAAATTGTAATGATGGTGATGGTGATGGTGATGATGATGAT